>CABFVX010004051.1:0-73068 GCA_902151425.1 Timema shepardi | reverse complement strand
GGTTTGTAAAAGATCTGGGGAGGTGCGAAGGGTGTGGTTCTCCATCTCTATTTTTGAAATGACGAAGTAGAAGACCAGTGGAAAAGCAGAAGGCTGAGATAAGCTTTTGTTTCTGTGCTCACGCTAACGGGTAATGTAGGAGGGGGGCGGGGTTAGGCTAAAATGGATCTCTCTTACACTTGTCTACGCTACCAACTGCAAAAAAAAAAACCTGAGAAGGATTTTTAGTTTTATTTAAAAAAAAGAGAACATTTGTTTAATTTAAGTATTAAACTTGCACTTCCTGAACCAACTCATTATATCAGCGCACGAGAATTTCTATGAGCGAGAGATAAAGGGCCTACCAATTTTACCAAAAAAGGTATTTTCACCTATTTTTACAGGGTTTTTTACACGCCACAATCGACACAGGACCAATGGTCCTCCGAAGGAGGTTGTCCTACGGATTTTTATCGCTCTAGAAAAAATCCATTGACTCCGATTGGGTTTGAACTCACGAACATCGGGTCCTTAGGTGAGCCCTTTACCCCGAGACCACCAAGGTCGACGAGAGCTATTTGTACGTGCCAAGAAAATGTAATTAATTAAAGTGACTGTGGCTATCACGTGCTTCGGTGCCCACATGATTTAAGGCGTCACTCTCGTGTTAAACTAAACCACCAATGATAGGGAAAGCTGGGTTCGAATCCCGGTCGGTTATACTGAGGGTAGTTTTTCTTAAACTAGTTTTCCACTCTACCTCCAGGTAAGTGCAGGTACACTTCCTATAAATATAGCCTTCCTAATCCATAAAACTATCGTAATTAGTACCCGAACGGGTAGTGAGCCGCGGTGGTAAAAAATAAAGCAACCTCTCCCAAGATTATATATAAGGTTATATTTGTAAATGTACCCGCATTTGCGTGGAGGAAGGATGGAAAATCCCCCTTAATACACCCTACCGAGATTCTAACCTCTATATCGCCGTCAAAGGCAGTCTAGTCTACTGCGAGAGTAGCGCGTTAGACCACGCGGCCACCGAAGGGGCTAAGATTGCTAACTTTCCATTATTCATATCCGACGCCCGTAGATTAGTTATCAGTAGGGACACCGACTTTTCACGAAGTCTTTTCACGAAATGTTTGAAATATCAATTTAGAAAGCGCTAAAACTTGTTTTCAAGTTCGAAGAAATCATTATTACGTATTTTTGAGTTCACGAAATAAAGCGATAAAGGTATTTTATACGCGAAATCGAAGTTTTTCCCCCGAAATATTATTATTCGTATTTTAAAACTAAATTCATGCTTTCGAGGCAAAATTCCGTTTGTTCGTTAACACGCGAATAACATTAGCGGCCATGTTGATTTCGACTGTCGTAAAATTAATGCAGAAGCGGTCAAGGTCAAATCTACGCAACCTTTAGGGCCAGTTTCATAGTCAAATTTAGTACGCCTCAAGTGCGGCGCTACACCAAGTACATGACGTCACCTACCTAAACCAGAATGGAATGGGCCAGTTTCCTATGCGAGAACGGCCCATTCCATTCGAGTTTAGGTAGGTGACGTCTTGTATTTAGTGTAGCACCGCACTTGAGGCGTACTAAATTTGACTATGAAACTGGCCCTACTACCCTCGGTGTCTACAAATATTAAAAGACTAGTTGATATATAAACAATGGACTCGCAAAGATCGATCGTAATTTTATTCTCTTCTATGTAGACTTGAAAATAATTTACCTAAAAACCCATGCGTTTATTGTATTCAGTTTCAAATCTAATGATAAAATAATGATTATGTATTTATTTATATAGTTTAAAAGTAATCATAAACTAGTTTATTTATTGTATTATTAAGTTATACGTTATTTTTATTCACTTTCAAATAAGACAAAAGAAAAATCGATGTATCGAATTAATATTTTTGTGTTTTTTTCACTTTCTTTGCTATTATTATCTTTGGTAGTTTGTGATCTTTGCAAACCCAGGAGTTTGTGATTTCATTGTATCTATGTTTGTTATTTTGAGTTAGAATATATTTTATCGGTCTTCATCTATGGTTTGATATATTTTATTCGTAAAAAAAAGTGTAAAAAAGTTGAGTTTTTTCGTGATTTTTCCGGGTGTTTTAAAATCATTTTTACGACGAAATTTTTGTTTATTGTAGAATTTTTATGACGAAATTTCAAATATTTATTTACTATAATATTAAGTATCTAGTTATAAAATACATAAACTAAGATCACAAGAAGTTGAAGATGACTTCCAAGAAAATTCTCTATCATCCAGCTGGATAAATGGCGGAAACAAAAAAAAACTTAACCTCTGTGAGCTGGGTTCGAGAATAAATACCCGGCCTCCAATATCACTGAATTTATCATTTAGGTTAAATTTACCATTTGAATGAGTTTTAATTTCTAGTGAAATTAAAAATAAACATTAAAGTAACATTAACAATAATTTCCGGTTAAATCAATAAAACAAAAACTGAGGTGTCGTTGGACATGAGTCATTCTTCTATAAACGTGTTGTTCGCTGTTGCTTACTTTGATGGCATCTAGCGCAGCGTTGCGGGACCTAGGCGTACTCGAAGAGACCAAAAATTGCGGGGTACGGTGGCTCTATCAAACATAAGTGTTTTATAGATGTTTATAATATTATTGTAATTTTATTGCATCACTTAGATACTAAATAGCTTAAAAAAATATATCTAATATTAAGCACCATAGGTTACAAAACACGTATAAAAATAAATAATTCAGGAAATACCTAAACCAAAACTTGGGTCATCTTACAATTAGCATCAGTGACGAGGTGTAAAAAAATAGTCTTGATTATTCTAAAGGGCTGAATCTTGATCGTAAATATATATATTTGTTTAACTGTTTATTGAGTATAAGCTAATTTAGCTATATCTATATTTGTTTTTAAATGCTCCCACTAAGCACACCTAAGGAAAAAATCCAATCACGTTTTACATAAAATTGTATTTTTATTAAACCAATTGTAAATACGTGCAAAAATAATGTAGCAATAGATTTTTTAAAAAAGTACACACTTACAGCGTATTTTTTAATATTTGGAAAAATACTTCAAAAAATTACACCATTAGCAAAAAATAAGTTAGTAAACGATGAGCCTAATAAAAAAAATAGGGTTTCAGTTATAAGCGGCCCGCATGGTCTAAGGCGCTGCTCTCACAGTAGAATAGACTGCCGTTGACGGGGAGATCGAGGTTCGAATCTCGGTCGGATGTAGTGAGGGTGGGTTTCCCAAAATGGTTTTCCACTCTCCCTCCACACAAATGCGGGTACACTTCCTATTAATATTACCGCGCGTGCGCTCTGCTCTTGTTTCTCTTTACTCTCCCCCTCATTTTCTACATTGACGCCTTTCAGCTCGCGATAAAAGTAACAGATTTTCGCAACGCTTTTAAATCACGTAAGAAAGTCAAAAGTTAGCTCCAACCCCCCTTTCCACCTCCAGCTTATTTAACCCCTCATTACATTTTTACATCCACTACTGTTTCCAGCCTGTGGCCGGGGACAGTTTTGTATTAATAATACTTAGACCGCGTCTTACTACCCGTTCGGGTTATACGCACTTACGCCAATGTGTAATGGTAGGGTGATTGTGAGATGAAATGAAGGACCTACNAATGTGTAATGGTAGGGTGATTGTGAGATGAAATGAAGGACCTACAGTTTAACGTGGAATCCGAACCACGGTGGAGGCCTGGCATTCCCCACATTCACAAGATGTCTTGTCAAGAGGTGGAGGAAGGGTTTGGTAATCAGATAAACCTGTGCCGGGACCGAGGATTGAACCCCGTACCCCCCAGAACAGAAGTCAGACACCTTACCCCTAAACCGCCAGGTCACCTACCAAAGTTATACGCTTAATTATTAATTACACTAATGTTTCAGGAATTGGGAAGGTTGAATATAGAGGAAGTGAACCCACATTTGCGTGGAGAGAGTGAAAAACCATTTAGATAAAAAAAACATCCTCCAGTTCACCCGAGCGAGATTTTAACATTGATCTCCCCATCCTCGGCAGTCTAGCTCAATACGAAACCAGCGCGTTAGCTAACTAAGCCACCGAGGCGGGTATTTTATTCGAGCCATATATTTTCCACTACCAGGCCTGTCGTAGCTTCATATGCCTTATAATCTAACTTAAAACTAGAACAGACACAACACCCAGACCACCAACCGTTAATTTATCAATGTGAAAGGGTAAACCCATAGTTTCATCAATTATATATTTTTTCAACATTTAATTATTTTATTTTTTAGCACTAGGTTTTACTGCCCGTTGGATTTATACGCTTATGAACTAATTAAGCTAATGGGTTAAGGATGAGTAAAGTTGTATTTAGAGTGTACCCACATTTGCGTGGGTAGTGGGAAACCGTTTAGGGAAAACCACCCTCAATAATTTGATAAATTAATTTTCATCTTGTATTTATAGATTCAAAATGTATTTTCGTAGAAATGATTTTTTTTTCTGCATTTATTTTCAACCCTTCCGTGCGGATAATTTCCATTTGATGGTCCTCCGTCCCCAAAAATGTTATAGTAACACTGCTATAAGCAATAGGGGATGGACAAGGGTGTGTAGGGGTAGAAATTGAAAAATCGCACCCGCATTACCACAGTGATGAAGAGCACGCGGTAAACGCAATAATTAATTATTATTTTTAAACATATTATTTTAAATGCGACGGTAGATTGGGTAGATAGACATCTCGTTGAAAACTTTGTAAAGTTACGGGGGTGAGTTTGCACCCCCTCATTCATAGCCCCGTGGAGGTCGTTGGGTAAGGGCGAGGGGAGGCACAGGGTGCAAGATGTTACCCAGGGGGTGAGACCACACCTTGGCTCAAACCAATTAGGGTTTAACTGATCTAGGGCTGAAAGAGGAAACCGTAAGCTAACGCCTCACTTACCACCCCCCACCCTCCCTTGCCTCTTTCACACCCAAAATACAGTAGCCCTTTCCTCTATGACTCATGTCTCAACTGGATTCAGGCCAAGTCATATTATGAACACGGCCCGGATTTTTATGACCTGAAATTTATTTTATTTTATTCTTAAGTCTCTGCTTATGATCCCCTTGTAGAGCTGTATATTTTACATTCATACCTAATCACGCTGTTCCCTTACAGGGTAGGCAATAAACGGTGCATAAAGCTCAATAAACAACCCCGTACTTAATATATCCTCATTAACTTTCTCCACACTTCCCTATCCTTGAATACTCCCTTCAACATCCATACACCGAGTCATACATGCTATTTTATTCTTAATACTCTCAATAATTCTCTTTTTCACACATTCGTCTACAACATTTAGCCACGTCTTAGATGGCCCACCCCTTCCTTTTGATCCACACACTCTACCTTCATATATTTGCTTCGTCCCTCGATCCACACTCATCCTCTCAACATGTACAAACCAATGTAAGACGCTTCTTTCACATTGACTTATTGAATTCTCTTTCAAACCTCATTCCTTCAGCTCCCTTTCATCACTGACTGTCCATACGAATTTATTCTCTTGGTGTTAGTCCTTCTAGAGTCATTTTTAGACATTTATATGAATTTTTGCATATTTTTTTTATGATGAAGGCTCTCAAGGAAGAAAAGTAGTTCTAACCTTGTTTATATTGATAAATATCCACCAACACTTGAGGGAGTTGTTAGTGTTGGACATATGACGGGACTCCAGCTGAATGAAGATCAACTTTTTGATTAAATCTGTCTCCTGAAAGATGTTTTCCCCCTATCTTGAAAAATGAAAACATGACCAGCACAGCAAAGTGGTAAATGTTTTGACATATCCACTCATATGCTCGGAAATTAACTTAAAAAAATATATCACTGCGGACGATGACCGGTATTCTTTTCATTTGGGGATTTGGTAACTCTCATAACTAAAGCGGTGGGGGGGGGGGCATGTTTTAACTGCACCCCCTTCCCCCTTCATCCCTACCGTTACACCCAGGGCACGCTTATGGTTTTATATGAAAATAATATTTCCGTACCAAATTCTTTCTTATTTATATATTTTAGCACCGCGTCTTAGGGGTCGTTCAAATATCACGTAAACACATTTTTGGCCATTTTTTATCCCCCCCTCCCCTCCCCCCATTGCTTGTATAAGATTTGTCGACTTTTTTTATTTGTTCATAGGAATAACCATGCTTTTTTTATGGAGTTTTGCTTATAGCCTGAAAAGGTAGTAAGTGAAGGTAAAAATCTAGGCCCCTCAAGCTTTGGCTTTCTTCTTTAGGCTTCTCCACTTCTTCCTCGTTTAGCCAATCAGCATCTTCAATTGCTGCCAGAAGTCCAAGCGGCTTGTGATACGCCCCCCGTCTTTCGTCTTACGTAAGCATTGTTCTTACCCCCCACCCCTTTTGTCAGCAAAAATAAGCAAAGTTAGAACCCCCTCCCTCTANCCCCCCCCCCCCCAAAAAAAAGGGTCCTTCCTAACTCGTCCTTACTATAGCAAGGGTACCTGTAACAAGCAACCGGTGCTCGATAGATCGATATACGGCCGGTACAGGGGGGAACAGCGCTGCGTGTCTCATCCGCAGACCAGCAACGCAGCCAAGCGGAGGGGACGACAACTTCTAAACTAAAGTTCTAGACCAGGGGGTTACTAAAGTTTCGAGGTTCGATGGGGCCAACATCATCAGGAACGTTAAGGCTGGTTCGTAGAGAACGCTAAGCTATGATTCCTCTTTTTCCTGCTGAATTCAGAGAGGATTTTTTTTCTGGTTTGCTACAATGAATTATTATTATTATTATTATTAGCACCACGTCTTGCTACCCGTTCGGGTTATACGCACTTAAATTAATGTGTAATGGTAGGGTGATTGTGAGATGAAATGGAGGACCTACAGTTTAACGTGGTATCCGAACCACGATGGAGGCCTGGCATTCCTCACATTCACAAGTTTTGATTAATAAACGTCTTGTCAGAGGTGAAGGAAGGGTTTGTAAATCAGATAAATCTGTTCCGGGACCTAGGATTGAGCCTCGTACCCCTAAGCCGCCAGGTCACCGGCTGATACAGTGAATTTGAGTTATTATGAAAAATTAGCATTTGCGATAAAGTGAATTTTTCCATGAATTCTACTGTTTTCACACGAATTACACGAATTTAATGCTGTTTTTTTTCCTTTCTAAATTAACACAATTTCTTTGTAATTTGTGCAAATACCACGACATCCCATATAATTTTCAACGTAGTAACACCGAGGATAACGCTATGCCAGGGCTTCCGTTTTTCCAGCTAGTGTCCGTTTTTGACGATTTTTAAAGATATAAAAGGGATCAGAGGATTTACAAGTATTTTCATGGATTAAGGCCTGTGTTATTTTTTGGTTAACATTAAAAAATCACGATTTCTACTTTAACACATTTAAATACTTAAATTTCGATGTATTGATTCTTTGTTTTCAACTTTTAAAATAAAGTTCGTTCACGGTAGGAGTTTACCTGGGAAAGGGCTTTTTTCCCTACCAGAAATCTATTATATAGTAGGATATTGGTAAGAAAAAAGACCTTTCAGAGGTAAACTCCTACCGCGAATGAAGTATATGTCACGCTAGGTCCAAGTAAAGACAATAATATATATATGGACCTTGCTACAAGCTGTCATGATTGGCAAAATTATATCTTCTTTATTTTTACTCCTTTCTTCTTCTTTGACAGTTCTTTAGTCTTGTACAACATGTGTCGATGTTATTATTGTTTTGGTCCAAACATAAATTGATAATCCACTATCCCGATATTATTATTTGTAAAAGTGGACATATCAACTAAGTGTGAAATGTTATGTACGTGTTTATATTTGATTTTTCTCCGAATATATATATAAATAGTTTTATATACAATATGAATTTAAAATGTACACAGTTTATATCCTGATTTTTTTTTAAATAAATACTAATTTGACTCGTATTTATGTAAATTATAACATCACTTTCAGCATATAATATCATGTGTTGTTTTTTTTAAGAAAAATAACACCACTTTTCTCCTAAAAATAACCTTGCCCTTTGCATGTTATGATGGCGTTCTCCAAAATGTCTTGTTTGTAATGAGATGATATTAACGAGGAAGAGGAGCTGATGCTAATAGCAGCTGTTTCGGAAGAGGAAGAAAATGTAAGAGGTGGTGAAGGTTTGACTTGTTAAATTACCGCTTCGATCTTAATATAAAAACACATTTATTAAATATAAAATCTAAATAGAGTATTAATTTAATACACGTGAAACAAAATTAAAATAAAACTTAAAACGACTCCTTAGTTAATCTGAACAAACCAATACTGCGTCCGTTCAAGACGTGAACCTAGCCGCGTTATGCGCATGCGCAACCAACCTAAGTTGGCTCTGGAAGATGGGGAAAATTGCCCGGCCAGCAATCGTGTTTATAGAGCGACGTAGCAAGGCATAGGTGAACCGACCAACACATTTAAATACAGAGTCCGCTATTTTTTTTATAAACAGTTGGCAGAGCAAATCTTAGCTTAGTTCATCTTTCAAGTGTGAACCAGCCTTGAGTCTCTCTCCCCCACCTCCTTGGCCCAATCTTCTCCTCTCTCCTCTACACCCCCTTCGACCATCTGTTCCTTGGTCTTCCTCTCTGTCTCCTACCCCTCACCCCACATCTTACATCATCCTGGTCATATTTTCCCTCTTCTTTCTTCTCACAGGGTCATCTTAGTCGTGCCTTCTCTATCCTATCCTGGACTGTCTCTTCCTTTACTATTCCTCTTACTCTCTCATTTCTCATCCTGTCAAATTTTGTCACACCGATCCTGCCTCTCATACATCTCATTTCACCTCGCCTACATTCAGTTCTAGTTTTATCCTGTTCCTTCGTTTCCGCAGTGTACGTCAATGTCTGCAGGTAATAGGCCTTGTAGGCCGACATCTAAACACAGATGTACCATAGTTGGTTACGTAAGCACATTTTTGGCCATTTTTAATCCCTACCATAACCCTTGTAGGCAAAAATAAGCTAATCCCCCCCCCCCATTCTTATGTAAGATTTGTCGACTTTTTTAAATTTGTTCATAGGAATAACCATGCTTTTTTTATGCAGTTTTGCTTATAGCCTGAACAGGTAATGATGGTAAAAATCTAGGCCCCTCAAGCTTTGGCTTTCTTCTTTAGGCTTCTCCACTTCTTCCTCGCTTAGCCAATCAGCATCTTCATAGCTGCCAGAAGTCCAAGCGGCTTGCGATGCGCCCCCATCTTTCTCTGTCTTACGTAAGCATTGTTCTTACCCCCCTCCCCCTCCCCTCCCCCTCTTTGTCAGCAAAAAATAATCAAAGTTCGAACCCCCTCCCCCTAAGGTGCTTACGTAATACCTAAAAGTCCCCCTTACTATCTCCAGTCGGGTTATATGGTTTTGTATTAATTTACTCTTATTATTATTATTATTATTTAGCACCGTATCTTACTACCCGTTCGGGTAGTATGCTTTAAGTACTAATTACGCTAATGGATTAGGAAGGTTGAATTAGAGGAAGTAAACCCGCATTTGCGTGGAGGGAGAATGGAAAACCATTTAGGGAAAAAAACAAAACAGTTCACCCGACCGAGATTTGAACCTCGATCTCCCCGTCCTCGGCAGTCGAGCTCAACAAGAATGGCGCGTTAGCCAACTACGCCACCGAGGCGGGTAATTTACTCTGATGATTTTAGGGATTAGGAAGGTTTATTTAGAGGAAGTGTACCCGCATTTACGTGGCGAGAGAGTGGAAAACCCGTTATGGAAAAACCAACCTCAGAACACACGACCAAAGTTCGAACCTCGAGCTCCCCGTCATCGACAATCTAGTCTATCGCGCCTTAGTCATCGTGACCACCGGCGCGGCTAAAGGTCAATTTATACCTGTAATATGAGAGGGAGGAGGTTTAGCACCACGTCTTACTACCTGTTCAGGTTATACGCTTATGAACTAATTACGATAATGAGTTAGGGACGAGGAAGGTTGAATTTAAATATTAAGAGTGTACCCGCGTTTGCGTGAAAACCCCCATTTAAGGAAAACCACCCTTAGTGCAACCAACCGGGATTCGAAGCTCGATCTCTAGTATATATCTCAGTCTAGTATATGAGAGTAACAGTTCAACCACCGTATATATATTTTTTTAATGTTCCAATGACATGTATCATGTTTTTTTTTAAAAAACACACATTTTCCTATCTTCTTTGCTATTCATACTTGCTTCTCTCTCTTTCTATATAAAATAGATAACAGCGCAGACAATACCGCCCCGTGTCGAGAGGTGTAAAGGGCAAGGAGGGGGGGGGGGCGGAGCGCCGAGGTGGTCAGCCTAAGGGGAGAGATTGTGACGAAGGCCGCCCTGTCGGTCCACCCAAGCGTACAAACGCTTCTACAGTCGGCGAAGCGATAGAGAAAAGCGAAAACCCCCCCTGTCCCCCCAATAACCCCATCTCATCCACCCCGCTCTAGCAAGCCCTGACACGACCGTGGTGGGGTGTAACAGGACGTAGAATAAACCCATGCGCTACCCATATTAACTGACGAGAAGACACCAATAAAAATGGATCTGCTTATAAAAATTAAAAAAATCCTTGCTTAATTATTATATTCAAAGAGTCAAATTTTCATATAAAGTGTCTTATCTGACAAATAGAAAAGTTACTAGATCTTAATTCAATACCTATAAAATAAAATAATAATTTTAATAATTTTCACATTTGATTTGGAAATCTATAATAATAAAAGGAAGTGTTTGTTTGTTTGTGTGTGATGCCCAGCCAAATCTACGGCACGCAGAGATCTGAAATTTTTAACTTAGGTGTACAGAAGGTACCTCGAAGCAGGATTTTTAGATTTTCAATTAGCTTTTTAGTTAGACTTTTTTTTAACAAATTTTTGAAGATAATATTTTTAATCTGGTTTAAAATTACGTTTCAGATATAACGTTTCCATTTGAAATCGGGTACCATGGGGGGAGAGAGGGGGGTGGGGTTATATAATTCTTATAATATGTATTTAACACAAACATAAGCCCTCAAAATTTTCACAATTTCCTAATAATACGTCATTAACATAGTATCACCTTTATCATAAATAAGACCTAAATATTGTGTAAAATCAATTTTTTTAAATAATTATTTAGCAGCGTGTCTTACTACCCGTTCGGTTTGGTTATAAGCTCAAATACTAATTACGCTAAAATATGTGTATAGGCACTGCAGAACTGCAGCACCCCCTATTTCCACTTGATATTATCGATAACATTTAATATAATGAGTCCTTTTTATCGTTAATTCTTTATTTATTTTTGTAGTACAATATATATTCCTTAAGCTTAATGTCAGTACTTCAGTAGTCATCCCCCAGTTTATTAAAAAGATACAAAAAATCTTTACTAAAGAATACTAAGGATCTGCATGGAGCTGACATGTGGAACGGAGAATTTACTAGTGATCTCAGTAGTTATTATTAGCACCGCGTCTTACTATCCGTTCGGGTTATACGCACTTACGCTAATGTGTAATGGTAGGGTGATTGTGAGATGAAATGGAGGACCTACAGTTTAACGTGGAATCTGAACCACGGTGGAGGCCTGGCGTTCCCCATATTCACAAGTTGTGATTAACACACATCTTGTCAGAGGTGAAGGAAGGGGTTTGGTAATCAGATAAATCTGTGCCGGGACCGAGGATTGAACCCCGGACGCCAGCATAGAAGTCTGAAACCTTACCCCTAGACCGCCAGGTCTCCAGTAGTTGAATTAGGTAGAAGTTTTGTGAGGTAGCAACGGAAGAGTATTAAGAAAGTAAGAGTGAAAGTGGAAAAGTTGCAGGATAAAAATGTGAAAGCGCAATATTAAAGATTGCTTGGCGAAAAATTAACTTTACAAAAGCATGACTGTAATGTCAAAATAAACGCTAATGATAAAGAAAGTTCTTGGAACAGAATAAAAGGGGTTGTAGATGAGTGCGCGAAAGATGTGTGTGGAGATGCGAAGGTGGGGAACTTAGAAAGAGATGCATGGTGGTATGAACAGGTGAAAGAAGCTGAAAGAAAAAGAAAAGAAAGAATCATACAAACGAATGATTGCTGTGAAGAGTGAACCAGAACTTAAAAGATTGTTAGACATATACAAGAGAAAAATATGAATGCAAAGAAAGCTGTAAAGGAGAGTAGAGAGCAAATGAGATTAAAAGAATGAGAATGATTTTGAAGTAAATAAGGTGTTTTAAAAATGGGTAAAGATAACGAGATATGGAGAGCAAGGAAAGACCTATGGCGTTCAGAATGAACGCGGTGAGCTGATCTGTGATGAAAATGGTATAAGGGAGGAATGAAGGGAGTATTTTTTGAGCAAATGTATAGAGAAAACGTAGAGAAAGTAGCAGCAAATAGAGAAAAATGTTATGATGAATGAAAGAATCAGCGAGTGTTAAAAGCTATGAAAGTGTTAAAGAATGGCAAATCTGCGGGCGCAGAGGGGATCACAAGTGAAATGCTCGAGTGTGAGGGGCATGATACATGGTAGACTGTGTGAGTTGTTCAATATGTGTTCTAGGATTTCAAATGTTTCTATTGATTGGAAGAATCCTATCACTGTTCCTTTGTATAAAGGCAAATACAGTGAGAGTAAATGTAAGAATTATTGGGCAATTAGTTTATCGAGTATTCCTGGCAAATTTTTTTGGGAGAGTTTTAATTGAGAGGGTGCATGAAAACAGTGCGGACAAGATTCGGCGTGTGCAATATGGTTTCATGGCGGTAGGAGGTTGCATGGACCACAGATATTTGCATTGCAACAAGTGACTGAGTCGTCGATGGAAGTAAGGAGGAAAGTGTATTGGGCATTCACTGAGAAAGTGCACGATAGGGTGAATAGGAATGTGTTATAGAATGCTCTGAGAGAGTATGGTAAAGATGCATATAGTGTGTGTTGATCAAAAGAAAGGGGTAGATCATGTAAGACGTGGCTAAATTTCGTGGACGAATTTGTGAAAAAGAGAAACATTGATAGTTTTAAGAATAAAAGAACATGTATGACTCGGTGTATGGATGTTGTTGAGGCGAAGGGAGGATGCAAGGATAGGGAAGTGTGGAGAAAGTTAGTGAAGCTGGATAAGTACGGAGTTGTTTTTTTAGTTATAAGCACAGTTTCTTGTTTACCCCATAAGGTAACGGCGCAATTAGGTATGGATGTATTACTTATAATCTGGACTGTATTAACGGCTTACCTACACCAGTGGTGCAAAGGACCTAATGTCAGACTCGCCTAGTTTGGTTTAAGACAGGGACATAATCCCGTATGGGTCTACTGGGGTTGTCTTTACCTAAATAGTTTTCCTCTCTCTAAATTTATATAAATGCGGGTATGTTACATCTACATTTTACCTTTCTAAACTATAAGCTATTAGTGTAATTAAATGCAGATATATTGGACAAATAGATAGTATGCATAATACTCACCTGAATTATCTCACACTGATTATATACTTAGGGCCGGATTGAGGGGGAGTCCACGGGTGTCATTCCCTAACTATCCTATGATTGCTACTAAGAGCTCATTGACAAATTTCTAACCCACTTGGATAAGTTTTTTTTTACCTAAAAGTTCAATAAGGTGTATTTAGCTTTAAGTGACCGCAAATATGTCTAAGAGGAGGTAATTCTGAGAAATGAGAACAGTCTGAGAAGTACTTTTTGAAAACTACAGTTTTGTGATTCAGGGTAAAATTCTAAATTTTGATTGGTTAAGCACACAGGCCACTTTTCATATTTTTGTTTATTACTTCAAGTCATATGGTGTTTTGATTAAGAATGAAGTTATTTAGACAAGAGTGGGGTTACAGGAAGTACATAAGATAGTAGAGGAAGCGAGACTGAGATGGTATGAGCAAGTAATGAGGATGTTGGAGTACATGAGATAGTAGAGTAAGCAAGACTGAGATGGTATGGACATGTAATGAGGACGTTGGAGTACATGAGATAGTAGAGGAAGCAAGACTGAGATGGTATGAGCAAGTAATGAGGATGTTGGAGTACATGAGATAGTAGATAAAGCTAGGCTGAGATGGTATGAGCAAGTAATGAGGATGTTGGAGTACATGAGATAGTAGAGGAAGCAAGACTGAGATGGTATGAGCAAGTAATGAGGATGTTGGAGTACATGAGATAGTAGAGTAAGCAAGACTGAGATGGTATGGACATGTAATGAGGATGTTGGAGTACATGAGATAGTAGAGGAAGCAAGACTGAGATGGTATGGGCATGTAATGAGGATGTTGGAGTACATGAGATAGTAGAGTAAGCAAGACTGAGATGGTATGGACATGTAATGAGGATGTTGGAGTACATGAGATCGTAGAGGAAGCAAGACTGAGATGGTATGAGCAAGTAATGAGGATGTTGGAGTACATGAGATCGTAGAGAAAGCTAGGCTGAGATGGTATGAGCAAGTAATGAGGATGTTGGAGTACATGAGATCGTAGAGAAAGCTAGGCTGAGATGGTATGGGCATGTAATGAGGATTGAAAAAGAGAGGATGCAAAAAAAAAGTTGAAGATTGTCAATGAAGTATGTAGGAAAAAGACTGCAAAGGAGGCCAAGAAAGATATGGGGAGAGCAGATAATATAAAGTGTTCAAATGAGATTATAAGAATGGAAGAAATTAAAGGAAAAAGAATGGTGGAAGGATAGAGTAAGATGGAGACATTTTATTAAACTGACCAGGCCACCGGCTGTAAACAGTTTCTGATGTTGATATGGCATTTTGAAGAGCCATAGTACCACAAGTGACCACCTAGAACACAACACAGTGGCACTTGATACATTTCAGAAATACCACATAAACCATCTTAAAGAAGCTCTTCCATCATTCAAGAGTTTTTATTTCAGTGATGGAGCTGCTAGTCAATATAAGAACTAAAAGAACTTCATCAATGTGTGCCATCACAAGTCTGATTTTAGCCCGGATGTTGAGTAGCATGTTTTTGCTTCTGCTTATGAAAAGAATACCCGTGATGGAGTAGGACGTACTTGGAAGAGAGAAGCCATCGAAGCAAGCCTGCAAAGAGACTATGCAAATCAGATTCTCACCCCAGAGGATTTGTATGAGTTTGCTGTGGGAAACCTTAATGGCATACCTTACATTTTTTGTTTCAACAGAAGAAGTAAAAACAAATTATGAAGTGTTGAAACCTAGATTTGAAAAATGGAAACTAGTACCTCGAACCAGAGAAAAGTATATATTTTTGCCCCTCAGCAAATCTACATTGAGATGTTACCGAACAGCTGCATCTTTTGAATTTGAATATCTCCTAGTAGCAGTGGCACAATCTATGGTTCCAAATATTATGACCTAAAATGTGGTGACTACATAACCTGTATTTATTATAAACAGTGGTGGCTTGCTGTAGTTGAAATTATCAATTATGAAAATTAAGACCGTCATGCAAAGTTCTTCGAGCTTCCAGATCCAAGAAAATCTTTCCAGAAGTCTATTGAGTCATAAAAGGTTCCCTCATCGAGGGTTGTGCGAAAAAACACCCCTTTAGAGCCTACCACACCTACAAGAGAAAAAAAGAGGACACCAAAGAAAAATGATGGAAATGTGTGTATGTAGGAAAATGACAGCAAGTGAGGCCAGAAAGAGATGGGAGGAGCAGATGACAGCAAGTGAGAGGAGAAGAACAGAAGCAATTAGAGGGAGAGAGAGTGATGGAAGGATAAAATAAGATGGAGGCATTGTACTAAGCTGACTCAACAGGTGATAAACAAATGATGATGATGATACAGGAATCATTCACCAGATCACTGATAAACTTTGCAATGACAGGGTGGCTACAAGACATATTTTACAAAATTCCCTGACTTTTCCAGGTTTTCCAGGCAACGTTTTTCAATTTTCCCTGACTATTTTTTTCCAGTGGATGATGACTTATGTTATTATTGATCATATATTAAAAAAAAGTTTGTATCTATTAAACATAAACAATTTTATCAGTTATTTTAAAGATTAAAATGTTATTTTATTTAGGTATTATTAACTTAAGTTTTAGTGTTAAGTTGTGAAATTAATGGGATATTTTAGACATAATTTTTTTAATTCCCTGACTTTTCCTTATTTTTAGTTAAATTCCCTGACATTTCCCTGTTTTCCCTGTCATCCAAAAATTCCCTGATTTTTCCAGGTTTTCCCTGTCTGTAGCCACCATGAATTAAATATCACAGCTATAAAATGCCTGTAAAGGATGTCCCAATCCCAATAATGAATGCATATTTTATGGATCAGCCGCAATTTACATTTGTGAATTTTGGGCTTATTAATCACTACACAGCAATAAAACCTGACGAGTCTAAAATTCCAATTTTTACCACACGTAGGGACATCATACTATACTTGATCCCCTGCTAGTTTCAGATTATTTTTTTTTCTGTTCCACCACCTGAGATATTGAGGCCTGAATATTTAAAAAATTTGAGCAAGTGGCCATGTTAAAGACTTAATAGGGGGAATCTTATAAGTCTTGAGATTTCACATACTAAGACTTTGGAGGTGGGTTAAGAAATTGTAAAAATTTGAAGACTCAGATTTATCCCCTTTTAGGCTTTAAGAAAATGCATTTATAAACAAAACCTATGCTAAATTTAAGCATAAATTTCAGTCATTTAGGCTGTATTTACACAAATCTTACATCTGCATTAAATGTAGTCCACTGTAAGAGCAGAAAAAACGTTTCTGGCCCAAGTCCTTAAATCTTTTATTCCCCAGCATAATTAAATTTTTGTGAACATCAAACTATGTAAAATCTAGTGTCGGTCATGTATAAATGGTAGTACCAGATAAATGAGTTGAAGTATTTTTTTTAATTACTAGTATTTGTAGGAACTTATGGGCCGAATATAAAAATAGCAAAATTGGTCGAGCAAACAATTTTTTTTTTCTGGATGATTTTATATGGAATAACCTTAGTTTAATTTTTTTTTTAAATAATGTTTATCGTAAATTTCAAAAGATTTAATTTCACTCCTGAAAATTTTTTTACTGCTTTTTTTATCTGCCGCCAAACTCCCACGACACATCGGTAGAGGAACAATGGTCTAAGCCATCACTCTCACAATACACTGGACTGCCAATGAGAAGGAGATCAGGGTTCGTATCTTGGCCGGGTGTACTGAGGGTAGTTTATCCTGAATGGTTTTCTACTCTCTTTCCATAAAAATATGGGTACACTTCCTCTTAATTCAACCTCCCTCATCCTTAACACATAAGCATTTTTATTACATATGCATATAACCTGAAAGGGTGATAGTATGACTTATAAATTTAAAAAAAAGTGTCAGTCAAAACATTAATAACAATATTGTCTTAAATTTTTACTTTCTCTCGAATCCAGAGAGAGAAGTATTGTGATCGTTAAAGAAAATGAACCCCAGATTTTATAAAATATATCGACATTTCATGAACCCCCACCCCCGTGAAACAGAAATAGTAATAATAATAAGCACCGCGTCTTGCTACCCGTTCGGGTTATACGCTTTAAGTACTAATTACTCTAATAGATTAGGAATTGGGAAGGTTGAGTTAGAGGAAATGAACCCGCATTTGCGTGGTAGGGAGAGTGGAAAACCATTTAGGAAAAACCACATCCAGTTCACCCGACCGAGATTCGAACCTCGATCTCCCCGTCCTCAGCAGTCAAGCTCAGCACGACTAGTGCGCTAGACAACTACGCCACCGAGGCGGGTAACAGAAATAGTAGTTTTAACGATTCCATCCATCTGTCAGTATTTCTGACTAGAGCCGATACCATTTTATACCAATCCGGCTAAAATTTGGTAGTTAGGGTTTTCATTAGGTTTTCCTGTTAGAATCAGATATCAACCCTAAAAATAAAGGTAGTTTACTGAAGGGCAAAAAAAAAAATTGGTCAAATTGATTTTCTCAAAATCTGCTCGAACTATATTGAATAAATGTAGTGTTTAGGCATACTTTAACATGAAAATGACTTTACAAAGGTACTTTATAAAAGCAAAATTTCCCATTTTGACCTTATTTCCGCAAATATTTGAGATATCAAATAACCTATCATTGTAAGGTTCTAATACTATTAAAAATAAAGATCTTTTATTTAAAATATATTTTTATAAAACCAATAAGCCTAGTTTTTTTGAGCTATAAGCAAACACAAATATTTTTATGGAGTACTTTGAAAGCGATTGTTATACTCTTTGGTGAACAATGTTTGTAAATGTATCTAGTTTAAGATAGAAGAGAGAAAAAGTCTGTGGGGTGCATCATATCATTTATTTTAAAAACCTTTATGGACTCAAAAGTCAACCTAAAAGTAGTATATTATTCAATTCATACTGTGTTTATAGCACACTTTAAAGTCTGTCAAAAAATATTTTATTTTTTAGTTAACATGTTGATCACAATATATTATAATCTTAGTGAAATGGGTCGAAAAAGGAATTACAATTTCATTACGGTGACCTGGTGGTCTAGGGGCAAGGTGTCAGACTTCTGTGCTGGGGGTCCAAGGTTCAATCCCCGGTCCCGGCACAGATTTATCTGATTACCAAACCCTTCCTTCACCTTTGACAAGACATCTTGTGAATGTGGGGAATGCCAGGTCTCCACCGTGGTTCGGATTCCACGTTAAACTGTAGGTCCTCCATTTCATCTCACAATCACCCTACCATTACACATTGGCGTAAGTGCGTGTAACCCTAACGGGTAGTAAGACGCGGTGCTAATAATGATAATTAATTTTATGTAACATAGTCTAATGTACCTAATTCATAAGAAGGTATTATCGGAAGTTTTTGATAACTTCTTAGATGAGCTTAGTAACTAATAAATCAAATAAGATTTCTATAATGTTAAATTCTAGTGACTTCCAATCAATGTTGATGGTGAAAAGTGGTTTTTATGTGAAAATCAGTTTTTTTTTATTACGTATTACTACCTGTTCAAGCTATACCCATGATAATTACTCTAATGGGGTAGGGATGAGGAAGTATACATGCATGTGTGTAGAAGGAGATTGGGAAACCACTTAGGAAAAACCACCCTGAGGTGATTCGAACCCCAATCTTCCCCGTCAACGGCAGGTCAGTCTAACAAGAGAGTGAGGCTTTAGACTTTTCAACCACAAAAGTAGGTTAAAAATCAGGATTTATTTTGATAAGAATTTTAAGACTTTGTCACCCCATGAAATGATTTTCAAAGCTGTTAGTAGCATAGTATTTATGTACAGGCTAAAATAATTTATATACAGTAGTTAAGATAAATATGAAATAACTAATCTTTCATGGCTTAGTTAAATGTGTGTCCCTAAGTGACAAATGGCCCTACACACCACAACTTATATGGATTAATGTGTAATCCTAATTACGTATTTTATATTAGGGTTTATCACATATGGTACTAGAGTGTCTATGTCCTCTAATTAAATGTAAGAAATATGGACTGTACGATATTGTTTATACATAAATGCTTTATTATTATTATTATTATCATCATCACGTCTTACTACCCGTTCGGGTTATACGCACTTATGCTAATGTGTAATGGTAGGGTGATTGTGAGATGAAATGGAGGACCTACAGTTTAACGTGGGATCCGAACCACGGTGGAGGCCTGGCATTCTCCACACATCCACAAGTTGTGATTAATACACGTCTTGTCAGAGGTGAAGGAAGGGTTTGGTAATCATATAAATCTGTGCTGGGACCAAGGATTGAACCCAGGACCCCCAGCACAGAAGTCCGACACCTTACCCCTAGACCGCCAGGTCATCCATAAATGCTTTAAATTATGCTTATTTTAGTGCATAATTTGCATAAAGCGGAGGCAAAATGAAGGGGGAGACCTGCAAGAATATCAGTAGGTAGTGGTACAAATAGAAGGAAGCTAACCTAAGCCCAAAAACAAATGTGTAGGCTTTTGTGTCTAGAACGCAAACAATTTAATTTAAAAAAAAAAATGTTTTCACAAAATTAACATTAGTAGACATTATTTATATATTTGATACATAAAATAGAAATGTTAAAATATCGACACAATTTAAGTCCAAATTTAGAAAGTAGTAGCTTGAACCACCTTTTTCACAGGGTACGGTATCGTTCGATCATATTCCTAATTATTTCATGAAATGATTTAACCTCTGAATCCACATAAATTTCCAACTAAATATATGTAGCCCGTATACCCACCCAAACATGTATTAAAATTTAATATTTTCAGGCATTGAAGGTTAGGTTAGATTGGTTTATAATAACATATAACAATTATTATTCTATAGGCTTACCTACACTTAAACGATTAGTTTATTTAATGATTATAATTTGTTTAAAATAATGGTTTACTTGCTAAGCGATGTATATTGTGGAAATAAGTGGTAATCAACAAGGTAATGCTTTAATCAACTAACTTACCTATTTTATAATCAAAGTAAAATATTTCCCATTTCTGTTCAAATTGTAATTTCTAACTTTGTCTGGTAATACTATTTTCGTGGAAATATTTTTTAAAGATCTTGTTAGCGTACTACGCCCGGCTTTTCGCCGAAATTAAGTTAAACCACAAAATATGTTTTGATTTGTAATAATCAGATCTGAATGGTAAGTAATCTACCTAAATTAAAATAAAACAATATAAATAAAGTAAACAATTTTACTGGAGTGACGTTTAATAAAATTCAAAAGGCTATAAATTGTTATTTTGTTAGGTGTTTGATTCCAAAAATATAAAACGTAAATGCCGAAAAGTGACAGCTCTCGAAGTGTCAGATTGTTTCAAATATAACCTATATGAAAAAATACCTTTGACGTTATTTAAAAGGTTTCAGGAGAAATCACATATTAGAGAGAATATTTCGCGAAAGAACTTTAAATAAATAAGTTCGCCAACTCTAACGTTTCAATGTGTTTTGTATGGAAGGGTGAGGTCCATCTAAACAGTAGACTACTCAGTGGTTTGCTGTCATTTTGTTTTCGTTATTTGTGGTAGTATGGTGCCCCCAAAATTAAATATAACTACTCATGCGAATAAATAAAACATATCATGCTGGTACTTAAGTCTTACCCCATAATGTCCTTCCCTGCCGTCATTTACACAGTTGAACTCAAATTCACTAAATGTTCTACAACCATTTTAATAGGGGATGGGGAGGACCACTTTACCGGAAGCGGAGTTACGTCACAATCTGAGCTAGGTACATCTCTCTATAATCAGGAAGTTTCCTCGGATATGAAGATCAAAAACAAAAATCGGATGAAATAATACAAAATCTAAAAATAAATAATCAAACTGTAATTCATTTAAAATGCTCCAAACAATGGTGTGCATTATATTTTTTGTTTAATTCTGTAGAACTGGTCTCTTTAACTTTTATATTGGTAATATATATTTGTAAATAAATTCATTTTTAATGTTTTAGTTAAAATCATCATCAAATGTTTCCAGTCTGTGGCTGGGTGGATTTTGTGAAATATCTGCATCGTTCCTCTATCCTTCTACTATTCTTACTCCTTTAATCGCTTCCGTTCTTCTCTCACTTGAACACCTTCTGTTATCTGCTCCTTCCATTTCTTTGGTCTCCCTTGCTGTGTTTTTATTATACACTTCATCTTTATCATTATCTTTGGTATTCTCTTTTTCATACTCATTACATGACCATACGATCTATACCTTGCTTCCTCTACTAAGTTATCTCATGTAATCCCTGTACCCCCACTCTTTCCCAGATAACTTCATTCCTAATCCAGTTTCTGTTCATGATAGCTAATATGGTCGACATGGCCACAACTTTCCTAGTATCTTTTACATTCAATGTCCATGTTTCTGCTGCATATGTGACTATGGGTACAAAGTACGCCCTATACAGCACTTCCTTATACTACAACGTCACTTCTCTTATTCATACTCTTCTTCATAGCTTGTATTCTACACATATATAGAACAAATATCTCTGCTACCCTCTTTTTATTAAATCCTATTTACTACCATACGTCACCTCAATAACGCTCTCAAGATATATACTTTCTGTACCTTTCTCAGCTCTACTGCATCCAACTTTATAGATTTACTAGGTCTTATCCTTGTTCTTGTCATTACCATCACTTCACACCTTGCCATGCTAAATTTAATTCCACAATCTTTCACTTCCTCATTCCATTCCTGTATATGTACCTGTACTTAGCCCTACTTCTCCCCCCATTACCATCAATTCATCAGCAAACATAATGGCTTTTATTATTTCCTCTCCGAGTTTCCCTGCCCCTTTATTAATCACTCATTTCCATTAACATTACCGGTGCAAGTAGTAGTGGAGAGAGTTATATTTAATATTATTTCTATTATTTCTATTAACATTATTTGTGGTGTCGGGCAAAGAGAGGGGAGGGTGGTCAAATACCCTGTTGGCCCCTCTCCCCCTTGGGTGCACCCCTGCTTACAGCAAAAGATATGTGTAAATATCTTAGCAATAAGCTAATGACATATCGATAGAGTATTAATAGTCCGAGATAATATTCCCTATGTTAGTCAGAGTTTACGCATCTAAATAGCTTCTGGAGCATAACTTCTCAAGTTGGGGGACTCGTTGTTTCCATGGAACATTGTGTGAGATAAGTTAGCTTAAGAAATAGTTTTAATTTCAAGTTGTACAATCCACCTGATTCCCTCTCACCAAGATCTGATGGACACTTGATCGATGTATCACTTCATTTTACTCTTATTGTGATTGTTTGCTTTTAGTATTGTTAACTGTGTGCTTTTAATTACACTTGACTGTTGAATAGGCTCTGTCTCTCTTAAGAATTCAGAAATGTGCCCATACCACTCTTAGCCTCGACATTAATATTTACTTAAATTTCTAACCATGTAGATATAATTACAATTTGAGGACCGCCTATGTGGTCTAGGGATTATAGGTTCTAGCTACGGACCCAAAGGTCCCGGGTTTGATTTCCGGTGCGTCCGGAATGGGCTAGATTCAGCCTACGGTGGATAAATAAGGAGCTACTCGAATAAAGTAGAAGTGGCACCGGTATAAAAATCCGAGCTTAATGAATATAATCATCGTTGTGCTGGCCACATGACACCCTCTATCCACAAGAGTTGGCACTAATTTTCCAAACAGTTTGGTAGCCACTCGATTGGTATAGCCTGAATGTGGACTGACACCATGGAATTACTTTTATTACATTTTGAGTGGATGGTAATCATCGTTACGGATAAATAAAAGAAGATAAAATATGGAAGTATGGGGGGGGGGGGGCTCAAAATTTTCTAAGATAGCATGCAGTTAAGGGGAAATAATAAATGGTCAAGAACAACTGTCCTATAGGGACACAGCTTCAAATATATCCCTTGAAATAATCCCTTGACGTTCTTGGACAACGGTGGTTGAGGATTCTCGGCCCCCGAATCTCCCCCGCAACTTTTAGAGTACAGCATACCTATTAAATTTTCTCAAAATACGCCCCTGTATTACACCTACTCCTCAATAACAGAATGAAAAATGTAACTTCTCGTTTATTTTTCATAATTTAGACGATCATAGTTATGAATAACAAACAAGGGTGGGTCTTTCATAGGCCTACATGAAAACAAAAGCTTACGATTTTCGTCTGATTGTATACTGTATAAATAAACTTAATGCATGGTACACTAGTCATTATGTCTTACTTGAACACTATCATTCAAAATAATATATTTCAACTTCTTGTGTAATATGTACTTATACACTATTTGTTATAAGCTAAGCACTATGAATAAATATAAAATCAGACTAAGTAAACAAAGTTTATACATCTACTAAGTTTTAAACCTATTTAGAAGAAGATCGGAGTAAATCGTAATGCTTCGAAGATTAATTGGTAATATGCAAGTTTTGAAATGTGAAGGGATCAAGCTCAACTAATTAACAATGTTAACTGCAACAATATAGGACATATTAGTTTAACCATTGATCTTTATAAATACAACTGGTTGGACATCTGAGGCTGAAATTTTCGAGCTGTTGTCTGCATACTCTTATGTAAGAGAGAGATAAACGTTCGGGTATCTTTTTCTCTTTTACGCACATTCAAGGCTATGCAAGATTTCGACATCGTTCACTAATTTGTATGAATATATGATAAACATCAATGTTTTTGATAGTTAAATGACATACATAGGCCAATAAAAGATTTAAACAGCATAATTAAGTTCGAAGCTCATGACTTGATTCCTTAAATATGTTGTAGTAGGCTAATATTTACTAGATTTTGGAAGAAGGCCCATTTTATAAAGGTTTTATCTAGTACCAGAATCTTACCGTATAGAAGCTTTTTGGTAGGATAAAAGACCTTCCAGAAGGGAATTTCTATTATCATTCTAGAAGGTCATTTATCCTACCTAAATACTACCAGACAGTAGGATTCTGGTACGAAATAAGGCCTTCCAGAACGAGATTATTACAAAAATCCAGGTGTAATAATACTTCCTACAACTCTATAAACTACCGTATTTGATCGTTTGAATGTAAGACTATTACACAAAGTGTATAATTATATCATATGGATTAAAGTTGTTAGCCACCTTATTACTTTATATTTATTGAACTTTCATTTAATATGGTTTATTTATCCTATATTAAAACCAACATACAAGATAATAGCCAATTTTAAATATATTTTAGTCTTAGCAGAATATAAACAACATGAGTGATAGAAAAATCTTTAATTATATCAAAGATTTCACTCGTATTTGTACACGATTACCTGTGATACTGAATTGAATATCCTTTAATCTAAATGTTTACACACCCAAATGTTATATAATACTTCACTATTTCCAAACAACAAGTTTATGTACAAAATACATATTTTAACACAAGAACATTTAAAGAAACCGTTGAATCTATCCTTTCACAATCAAGAAGACGACAAACTTGAGCGTCATGGTTTGGTCCTTTGCAAAGGGCATGTTTATGTCCATCGCGTATAGTATAGAGATAACCAGAGTTCAACCAATCTTCAATCAGTAGACGCCTTGAAGGCTTTTATAGATTGACTTAGTTTGTAAAAAACATATAAACGGATAATAATGATGAACTAAACACGTATTTTAGTGTATTATGGTTTAAGTTACACATTAATCCTAGAGATTTATGTTGATTTAATTTTACGCTCGTTTGGAGGTCGAGTTTGTCCAAGCAAAGCGCAGCTCTAACCATCCGTTCAAATTTCCTCCATTATAATTTTTATTGTGGCATTACATTTTTTTTCAAGTTCTTTGTAGCACAGTCAATCCGTTTTAAGCTGATTAAGTATAAACACAATATTAATAGTTGGCTTTATCGTGGCACCTTGTTGTACACCAAATGCCAAAAATTTATTTTTAGAACTCACCACAAGTATTACCCCGCCACCACGCGTAATATACATCTAAAAGTTTTCACACGAGTTGATAATATGCTCCTCTTCTTGATCAATTGTTTTAAAATTTCGAGAATAATTTGATATCAATATTATCAAAAGCCTTTAATATGTCAAGGAACACGTTCGTATACTTTCTATATGGATCATACAAATAGTTTCAAGGTCAATTTCCATTCAAACTGGAATAAACAGATGACCATAATATTTAACGTGGTAGCTTAATTTTTTAAAGTTTTACTATGGTCAAAGTTTAATCATAACAAAAGAATGATCTTTTTCATCTATAACTTAATGTAACCTCTGCTTACATGGAAATATTCCAAGTTTACCAAGACATTTCTTCAAGTCCACCGCACACGGTTGACGGTACAAGCTCGTTACTAAATTGCCTGCTGTATCAATGTAAAGAGAATAGAAGGTAGCGCCAGTTGGAGAAAGACATCTGATTGGCTGAGCGTGTGACGTCACCCAGTACACCAGCCAGCGCTTAAAGCCGTGTTCTCCCGTGTCATTTTCAGTGAATCATTTCAAATAATTCATTTTTAATGAAAATATGAATTAAAGAAATTTGTTCACACGTGTAATTTATCATATTTATCATGTTGAGAATAATCAACTACTGTTTAATTTATTAAAATGGCATCACGTGCTGTTTTATTTTATATACTCACCCATCACTGCTTGTATTAAAACAAACATTCAAACTCTGTAATAGTCCAAAAATGGATTGGTTTGTACGTCTTTCCACTTAAATACCATTTTTGAGAAATCATACATAAGTACAATGTCTATAAATAAATAAATAAATCCTTGCATTAGTTAAATAAAAATGAATTAATTCTTGTAGGGCCTACTTGGTCACACGGTTCATTTTGTTTTAGTTTTTCAATAATGATAGTTAACAATTAAGAAGAGTAGACCTCCATTTATCTTTTAATGAAAGTGTGAAATAATGATTCATTCTAATGAAATTAGTGTTCTGATGTTCATTTTGTATTAATTTTCAGTGAATCACAGAAAATGACACGTGAGAACATGGCTTAACATTCACAAAGCTTTATGGAAGACAAACTAAGTCCTTTCTAAATAATTATTTTTAGAAATCATAATATTACGTTTGGGTACATTACACATATTATTGCATATTTAAAATCCACACCAATAAATTAATACTAAATAAATTACGCTTAACCTAATAAAATGTGTTAAAAATTTCTTACACGTTTGAACTAATGTATTAACACTGGCAACATTCGATGTGTTTTGAAGTTATTGACATTTTAGTTAACTTTAGCACCACAAATATATAACATAAACGAAAATTGAAATAAATTCTATCAACCCTTATTATTAAATCATACGCAACTATTCAACAAATGTTTGTTGAAGTTTAATATACAAATGTTAAATTATAATAGTCATATTCGAGCAAAATGTGTATTAATTGTGTCTTTCCTTTTACATTTGAGCTCCCATGTACGGCAAATGTCTGGATCTTTAGGAAAGGAGTAGAAATATATATTATTACCCTTGCAGTTTCACAGAGTGCAACAGCACAGATTGGCATTTCTTTTATGTCTGTTTAGAAACACATGTAATTAAAATTGAAGAACTTAGGCCTACGCAAATAAATTAGCAAAAATCCTAAAAGTCCAATTGTTCAACAATGACTTGTATCCTATATATTATATTATATAAAAGAAAAACTATTATATTATAATAAACAGCTTGAGAATAGCAATACACCTACATATTAGGCTATATTTAGAATACATATTTAGTATTATAGTTACTAATATTAAATAAATGTATTAAATGAAATGTCTAAATCATTAATGAGAACATCACTACTATATTTTATACTATCCTATTAAAAGAGATACTCCAGTGTTAAACATAATAAATTAACTAACTATACACGATAAAATCACTAATAGGCAAACACTAGTAAATAAATAATTATAAATATAAATGAAAGAACCACCCGAAACACATGGACTGCACTACCTATGTGTACTGGGTGACGTAGGCTCGTGGCTGACGTAAGCGATGACATCATCAAATTCTTTCAAATGGCGCTACCTATCTATTCTCTTTACGTTGTGCTGTATTTCGCTGCTCATTGATGTGCGTGCAGCGCTGCTGGGTTGGCTTCAGATGAGACTCGCCGTCTGCAAGCCATGCGGATAGTTTTCAAAGGGAGTGCTAGAGGCCACTATCTCTGTTGTAAACAAACATGGACGGTGAGGATGAGTTCTTGGACGACGTTATTTTGCAGCTAATTTGTATTCATCGAAGACAAATTAGTCATGGTAATAATTTTCAATAATTGATGCACTGAGGAGCAGTAGAGGCTCGTAGCTAAAATTAGTGGGGGTGCTGCTCCAGAAAATGTATTCAGGAACATAAAATCTTAACAAAAATACCAACTTATTTACTTACTTTTAACTTAAATTATTACAGTTCAAGCTTGATCTATTCATTACAAAATGAAATCCATTCTTCTTGTTTTAATTTGCACAAAAAGTTAAATAAATTTTCTCCTTGATTTCTGGATGACAATTGAAATTTTTCTTAATTGAAAGTACTGCAAGTGCATTTAGTCTTTCTGTTAAATAAAAGAACAAAAAAAAAAAATGAATCAAATAGAATAGCTGGAAGCAGAATAATAATATAATTCTATACTTTATCACAATCAAGAATATGGTACACAATTTTTAAGCACAACACACGCTGAATAAAAAAAAACTTCGTTCCACCATCACGCCAAAGCCGGCACTGCGAGAGCAACAGTGCTATATTTACCTGGCAGTCCCTCCTTCCTCCCCACCCCCCTCCTATGTGCGCATACGCACAACAGTCAAATACCACGTCACTGGCACTGTGTAGCGCACAGTTCCATACAATTTGTTTGTATTTTTTTCATTAACTGGGGGATGGATATTGAAGTACTGACATTAATCTTAAGGAATATATATATTGTACTACAAAAATAAATAAAGAATTAAAGAAAAAAGGACTCATTATATTAAATGTTATCGATAATATCAAGTGTAAATAGGGGCTCTATCACTGACTGCATGCAAACAGTGGCAGGCGTCGTGCCTGATGGTTGCTCTCCGAGTGGTTTACCGCTTACCTTCCGAGCCAGCAAGGAACCAAGCACTGGACATATCAAGGTAAACCAGCAGGCTAGCCAGTAGTCAAGCCATCATTTACGTCATTTTTCAGCACCAAGCCAGCAATCGATTAATTACTCTAGTCGTCACGTGGCAATAGGTTGGACAACATTACGAGAGTCTTTCAATGGGATTTGATACTAATAATGTGTCTATAATCACTTCCTGTAGTAGTTAGTCGACACCGTCAGTGACCTCCGCCCCCTTATTTTCAGGTTTCATGTTGCATGTACAGTCAATATGAAAGTATGCGCTTTAAGAAGTGTCTCACAAAAAAAAAGTGTTGTTCTATTTTTAATGAAATAAACTTTTCTCTATGCATTCATGTTAAAGAAATTGATAATGTATAAATAATCATACTTTACTAAGGAGAAATTATTATCAATAAAATAATCAAGAAAGACAATAATTAGTTTCATTATATGCGATTGTAGAAATAAGACTGAGTTACCGAGTAAAAAAATTCGAGCCACATCCATCAAGTACTTTTAAAAAGAATTGGCAATGTGATACGCTTAGTATGCTTTTGGATTGTGTACCTTACATCTGCGAGTATTTTGTATTGAAATTGAATGCGCAAAATTTAAACCATAAAGGGTCATTTTTCGCATAGCACAAGAAATTGTTGGTGAAAAATGAGCTCTGAGGGAATATGGCTTTTAAATGGAAATACCATGGTAAAAAGTCCGGCCAATAAGGTCGATTCTCACTTATCTGGTAAATAAAAGAGAAAATAAAAGAATAACAAGGTCCGAGTAAAGTTACTCGAGTAATTCCGGAAGAATAGAGTACTCCCGATTACACAACACAGTGAAGTTACTCAATTATTTTTTTACGAAATTATGCCCATCACTATGATCTAGTAACAAATCCTGCACCGTGTGCGGTGGGCTTAAAAATATGTGTTAAGTCAAAGAGTGTATGTCACTATTAATAAAGCTTGGTGCCAATATGGTGTTTGCCAAAGATATGGCCTTGTTGCGTAAACCAGTAGGAAACTGACTTTTTAAATATAAATTAGGTGTAATGAAGCACTTGTTTTTGTTTTATGTAATTATATAGGCCTTTTCACTCTTAAATTGCAGTACATAGTCCTATGGACACCTACCATCTCTTTCTTACACATTGGTTTCCCTGTTAGAGATGACCTTTTAAACCAAGCGGAGTTGCGATTTTTTTAAGCTTAATAATGAATATCGTTATTTACAATGTAAAGAGAAAAGAAGGTAATACTACTTGCAGGAATTTGATTATGTCATTGCTAATGTTACCCAGTACACAGAATTTATATTTTAATACAAAACAGCCACATATGTATTTATTTTAATCAAGTGGAGTAACGATACTCCCCATCTAACAGCATATATACATTAGAGCGACCCCATGTAAACATTAGAGCTCCCCCCATGTAACACATGTAGATATTAAAGCTCCTCCATGTAACACAATGTAAACATTAGAGCTCCCCAATAACACCATGTAGACATTAAGAGTTCCCCCATGTAACACTATGTAGACATTAGAGCTCCCCCCATGTAACACATGTATATATTAAAGCTCCTCCATGTAACACAATGTAAACATTAGAGCTCCCCCCATGTAACACATGTAGATATTAAAGCTCCTCCATGTAACACACTGTAGAAATTAGAGCTCCCCAATAACACCATGTAGACATTAAGAGTTCCCCCATGTAACACTATGTAGACATTAGAGCTCCCCCAATAACACCAGGTAGACATTAAGAGTTCCCCCATGTAACACTATGTAGACATTAGAGCTCCCCCATGTAACACATGTAGATATTAGAGCCCTCCCATATAACACCATGTAGACATTAGAGCTCCCCCAATAACACCAGGTAGACATTAAGAGTTCCCCATGTAACACTATGTAGACTATTAAGAGTTCCCCATGTAACACCATGTAGACATTAGAGCTCCCCCAATAACACCAGATAGACATTAAGAGTTCCCCATGTAACACTATGTAGACATTAGAAGCTCCCCCATGTAACACATGTAGATATTAGAGCTCCCCAATAACACAATGTAGAAATTAGAGCTCCCCTACATAACAATATGTAGACATTAGAGCTCCTCTACGTAACACTATGTAGACATTAGAGCTCCTCTACGTAACACTATGCAGACATTAGAGCTAGGCACCCCTCCCCCCCCCTCGTCTCTATAAGGTTACATGGTTTATGGATGACCCATAGCATAAGTTTGTAGCCTGAGCCCAGCCTGATATATATATATATATATATATATATATATATAAAAAATTGAATCAAATTAATAAAAACACATTTTTGACTCAATTTTATCGAGGTTGAATTTAAATACTAAAACTCAATTCCCCCTAACTGTGATTCGTGAAAGGGATTAAAATGGAAATGAAACAAGGGAAAAAATGTTGCACATAATCAATTGATATGCAGACCTGGTTTCATTGTCATGCCCTTGGTGTTTACGTCAATGTTGTCTGTAAGCAAACACCAGAAAACAGCCATCTTCTGGAAATACCTCATTGTGATAAATACATAAGTTTTTATAGACTTAAATTCAATAACAAATTGAAATTTTAAGAAAACAAGTTTGATTCTAGCGTCAAAGTTCAATTTTTAAATTAAGCTTAAAAGGGATAATGAGTGTGCAATCAAATTCGCACAGAAAGATTATTTCCATCCAATTTTAAACATTTTTTAAAATTCATGGTTTTCCTCCTTATAATAAACATGTTCATAGCTTTGAAAACTTTAACGTCTCTTTGATTATTCCTCAGCTTCAACAATTATGTACCCGCCTCGGTGGCGTAGTTGGCTAACGCGCTTGTCATGTTGAGCTCGACTGCTGAGGACGGGGAGATCGAGGTTCGAATCTCGGCCGGGTGAGAGTTTTTTTCCCTAAATGGTTTTTCACTCTCCCTCCACACAAATGCGGGTTCACTTCCTCCAATTCAGCCTCCCCAATTCCTATTCCATTAGCGTTATAAGTACTTAAAGCGTATAACCCGAACGAGTAGTAAGACGCGGTGCTAAATATTATATTATTATATTCAACAATTATGAGGCATAATCAATAAGAAAAATGAGTTAAATACACTTTTATGATTATTAAAGATGTCATTTTGTACTATTATGTATCCTTTGGGCAGCCTTGCAGGTGTACATCATTAATTAGTGTTCAAATAAAATGTTGTATTTCAGTATTAAAAGTCAGTAAATAAAATGCTTTTTTCTTTTGACTAGAAATAATATAAAAAAATCAACTCAAATGGTAATATTGGGCCAGTTTCATAATCAGACTTAGTACTCCTCAAGTGTGGTGCTATACTAAATACAGGAAGAATAAGTACTTTTAATTATGTTTAAATATATTGTTTTGAGTTGGATAAAAAGAAATTATTTAAAAAAATGAAATAGTATGAGAAAACTTAAGTTTACGTTATTTTAAATGTAACGTATAACAGGTAATTAAAAAACTTAACGTTTATAAGAAAACTGTGATCTTTTGCACGTGTTGGCAACTCAAAACCTAAACATATGATTTTCGAACTGTCATCCCGGTAATAAAAACCAATCGTGAACGGACTTTACACTGTCTTACTATACAAATGCAGTAAATTTGTTAGCACTAATTAATATATAATATATATTTATTAAGGAGTCGAAGTTAGAATCTGACAGGAGCAAAATAGAGGATTCTGAGTTGAAGGCTTGGCATACAGAATCCTTAACAACACAACATTAAACTTTTATCTTCTCCCGCAAATAACCTTTGACTTTTAAATAACTTCCCAGTATTATATCAATGTAAAATCCAATAGGCTACTTTACAAATTCAAAAATATCGAAATGCTTACCTAACCTTTTAATATGTCCGGAGGAATATAATACAATACTCCAACATGTTATTAATACCCACCACTTGACAGAAATTCACAGTGAGTAAACAAATAATAATAGAATTACTTCCCCTCCCCCCCCCCCTTTTCAATGAGTGAAGTTAAAATTAATTATTTGATCCAAATACCCATGAGGTATTTGACAATCAAAGTGTTATGGTTCATATAAAATGATTTGTCAAATAATAATTAAACACTTTTTTTATAAGGTATTGTGTTTTTCATAACTCACAAAATAAAATATATGGAATTCATACAAAGTGCATAATATATGTAACTCTTTGTGTTGAAAATATACTTCCAAACACATAATATTTTCAATAGTCTTCTATTATACATAATTACAAGTTATACCTGATTTACATTCAGTCTAAAATCATTCATTTAAACAGTACAATTTCCAATAAACTGATTAAAATATATCACACTGCAATATCAATTAGAGGTGTGCAAGTAGACATTTTTAACTTCAAGTCGAGTTTGAAAAAAAACTAGTTTATTTTTTGAGTTTGAATAATATTACATAATGTTTGTACAATAACTATTTCAAGTTGAGTTATTGTATATCTTTGTAAATTATTTTGTGAAAAAATTTACATCCAAACAAATTAAATATTGAGGGACTCAATTCGCTATGAAATTATATTTTAAAATTGCATACAAATTACTTGAACCAGGAATTATCGTGAAAAAAAAAAGCGAAAATTTTGTAAATATCTATGAGTAGAGTCTAAGCAGAAAATAAAACTCGTATTGAACTTTTAATTTTCAAGTAGATGCACACCCCTAGGGTTTATTAATAATATAAATTACATTCCATGATTCATACGAATGTTCCTTAGACATTACAAGTTCATCACTAATAGAAATGACGTTTATTCCAAATCATATTCTGTGACGTGCAGTGTCTATTTAAACTGTAAATATAAAATGTCTTTTTTGCAAATAATATTATCAACGAAAACATGAGCAAGATGCACACGCACACGCACAAGAACACAATCCAAAGTATAAAACGACTACTAAGAGTTAGATGGTGGCGGCCTGCGGTCGTAGTCCCTCCTGTAATCTCTATCCGATTTACCTCTCCAGTCCGAATACCCCCTCCCTTGACCCCCGCCTCCACTCCCTCCTCCTCCCCCCATAGGGCCGGGGAACCTCTCTCTTTGGAAGTGTGGTTGCATATCGCCTTGCGGATATGTCGATCCATAGTGGTTACCGTAGTTGGACTGACCCTGATGAAATCTAGTAGGGGGAGAGAGAAAAAAAAAAGATTAGTTTTAGGAGTGTGCGAGTAGTAATTTTACCACGAGTCGAGCTAGACTGTAAATAGTGAGTTTATTTCAAGTAACAAGTAATATGTAGAAATGTTTGAACAAAACCATCTAAACCAAAATGGACTGGAGCAGTTTCAAATGCGAAACTGGCTCATTCCATTCGAGTTTAGGTAGATGTTGGCTTGCATTTAGTATAGTGCCACACTTGAGGCACACTAAGTCTGGCTATGAAACTGGCCCCATGTTTCTGCAGCATATGCGACAATGGGTATAAAATACAAACTGTACAACACTTCAAGGACACTTCTCTTCTCCATAGCAGGTCTCTTACACACCTCTAGAACAACTCTGCCTGCTATTATAGTCTCATTACAACTTCTCTACTTCCACCATTTGCCTCAATCACGTCCGGAACGTTTCTCAGCTCTCCTCCATTCAAATTAAAGGATTTTTTCCCCCTCTTCTTTGTCACTACTATCACTCCACAGTTTGCCGTGTTAAATTTCAATCCACTCTCTTTCATTTCCTCATTCCAATCTTGTAGTAGTTTTTGTATTTCCTCTTCCTTCTCCCCCTATACCATCAATTCATCAACACACATCATGGCGTTCATTCTTTTCTCCCCGAGTTTTCCTACCACTTTGTTCGTGACCATTTTCATTACCATTACAAATAGTAATGGTGAAAGGGCACTCCCCTGCTTCACTACATTTTTTATTTGGAACCATTGTACCATTACAAAATTAATTAAATTGATTTATTTAAAGCATTGCATCTAATTAACTGTTCAGGTGGTATGCTTGTATAATAATTATACCGATGGTTTTTGGGATTCGGAAGGTTTTATGTCAAGGAAGTGTAAATGCATTCGCATGGAGTGAAAAATCACCCTCAGTTCACTAGGCCAGGATTCGAACCTCGATCTCCTCCTCATCGGCAGTCTAGTCTACTGCGAGAGTCGCGGGTTAGACCAAGCGGTCATAGAAGCAGGCGAAACTGGTGTTGATCAACGTATCTAGTATGAACAGAGATAAACTCATAAAAAATGACAAACGGTAGTGTTTACCTTCGTTTGTCCAGCATACGATGATTTCTGTCTCTGTCTCTGTGATAGCCGGGACCGGAGCCTCCCCCACCGGGGAGTCGTTGGTAGGTGTCATATCGCTCACGTTTATGGTCATTGCTGAACCTGTTGGTTACAAAATAAAAATAGTAAAAAAAACAAGTTGTTAAATTAACTACCTAGGGAAATTGTGAAAATTTAGCAAACTATACAAGTGACGATTCTTGATTTTTCTACATTCTCATTCTTAAATTCTAACTATGGAGGGACCCTCAAATCCCTAGGATATTTGAGAGAATGTCGAATTTGGGATTCAATAATTTCATTCATCTGAAATTTGTTTTAAATCACTAATATTGGCTTTTGGTGGTCCAGACCTAACACATGTAAAACAAACTCAACAACCATACCAGTAATTTAACACTAATTATCATCATCATCATCATCATGCCTCTAACTTCCCCTTTCTTTCTACCATTCTTCCTCATTTAATTGCTTCCATTCTTCTCCTCTCACTTGCATACTTTCTGTTATCTGATACTCCCATCTCTATCATGGTCACTCTTGTGGTCATTTTCCTACACACTTCATTTCCAACATTTTATTTGACATACTCTCTTTTTCTATCCTTATTGCATGTCCATACATCTCAGTCTTGCTTCCTCTATTATCTCATGTACTTCCTGTACCTCCAATCATTCCTAATCTTGTTCCTCCTCCTGACAGCTGTCCATATTTCTGCTGCATATGTGACTATGCGTTCAGTTAAGACAGCAGACCGCTGTTGAAAGAGATAGAGATTCGAATCTGTCTCGTGTAATCAAGGTATTAAAAAAAATTGTTTCCCACTCTGCACCCACACAAGTGCAGATATATTGCTATAAATTTCACCTTCCTAACCCCTAGCATACTAGCGTAATTATTACAACATATCTTGTGAATCTGGGGAATGCCAGGCCTCCACCGTGGTTCGGATCCCACGTTAAACTGTAGGTCCTTCATTTCATCTCACAACCACCTTACCATTACACATTAGCGTAAGTGAGTAAAACCCGAACATGTAGTAAGACGCGGTGCTAATAATAATAATAATATTACAACATATATGTAAAACCTGAACAAGTAATGAGACGTGGTGCTTAAAAAACCTTAGGGTGAGTTGACTGTGGGAGGTAAGGTAAGTTTTACATTGCCAATTGCGTGCTTTATTTTCCTTAATTGCCAAAATCCCTTATCTTTAGCGCCTAAGAATCTTCTCCTCGAGTATTATATACCTGTCTCGGTTGGAAGGAGCTGGCAACCACCTGTCACCCCCACCGTCAATGACAGGCCTATTGTGGGGACTGCCGGTGTACGGGGGAGGAGGGCGCTGAGGTGTTCCAGGTGCCCCGCCGGGCCTCATGTGCTGCTGGTGAGTGGGGGTGGTGGGTTGGGCCATACCCCCGCTGTCCCTTCGTATGCGCGGGATGCCCACTTCATTGACGTGGTCTCTCTCTCGTTCCCGGTCTCGGTCCCTATCTCTGTCTCTGTCGCGATCCCGCGGAGTGTTGCGCTCCAGCATGGCCTTTTTAACCGAGTCCTTTTCTCGACCGCGGCTGTAAGAATACCCAACTCAATTTACATATTAACAGCTAACATGTAACAGTGATTGTTGCTGGTGGCCGATGTGTTTTAAAAATTATATTTGACACTTTTTGGGTAGTTGAATATATAAAATAAATCGAAAAATCTAAACTCCAAAATTCCATAGCCTGAGCCCGAGAGCGCTATAGTTTACCAAGTGACCGCGTCGTTAGCAATGATAGTGCTAGCATTTGCAGAAAGAGGGTATCATATGTTCAGCACAAAAAAAACCTCCGGCCATTAATCTCAGTTTTCTAGATTGGAACCGCTACTAATTTATTCAAGTAGATAATCATTTGTCCTCACAGGGCTGAGTTTGACTTTGTTTCAGACCCACTGCTTTCACAGAAAACTTCTGGAAGCGGTGGGAATCGAACCCTGGTCCTTTGGATCTGTTGCCAGGAACTGTGACCAATAGAAACAGTTTAAATATTTTCCCCATCAATTAAAATGGTTCATTTTTAAACATTAAAATGATTAAAATTTATATTCAAGCTGCGAAAGAAATTTTATGGTTCCCATTCAAAAATCCTGACCCAAGAAATTTCGAACCCATTTCTAGGTTGAAATTCAAAGATTTGAGTTTATCCCCCCTCACACACCTGGGATCCGAAAGCTGGTAGGGCCTCTTGTTAGGGCTAGTGTGCGCGTCCTGATCCCCGTCTTTGCCGTCTTCCAATCTCCTTTTGTTGGAATTTCGATTCTGACTGTTTTCCTTTGAACAGCTCGGTTTGGACTGCAAAAATATAATACGCAAGCATGGATCACCAGGAGATATAAGATTATAAATGAAGATGTTCAGGATAGGAGAGAGCAAGTAGAAATTTTTCATTTCGAATAGAGTTTGAACGAAAGCTTAAGTTTTTTTTCTTTCTTTCAAATTTGAGTAAATTTACATCCATTACTATTTACCGTCTGTGGCCTGAATCACTTTCTTATTCAAGTCATATATTTTCCACTACCGTATAGCTAGGCCTGTCATACCTTCATATGCTTTATAATCTAATTTAAGACTAGGACAGGCACAACAGCCAATCCCCGGCCATTAATTTATCAATGTGAAAGGACATACCCACATTTCACCAAGGATACAATTTTTGGCCATCCTGGCAATCAAACCCGGGTTGCCTTAGCTCAGTAGACAGACACGCTACCTAACGACTGAGCTAAGGTGTCGAATAGCGTTTGAGTAATATAAACGATATTTGTACTAGAATTATTTTAAGACGAATTTCAGTAACAGAGCTCGCCGGCATCATCCTTAGGACAAGACACAATATAAGATCTTATGTCTTTATCTGACAATTCTGAGGAAGGGGACTGAAGTAATCCAAAAATTAGTTAAGTGTTTTAATTGTGAACTTTGAGGCCTACAGTTTCCTGGTAAGTGTGTAGGTCTTGCCCTTCTACCCTTCTTTCAATGTTTAATTTAATAGTAACGTTTTCCCTTTGTTTATCTAACAATATTTGGAATTTAGAATCCTAGTAGCCTGATGTAATGAGGATGGAAAAGAAAATGTTGGACATAAAATATGTGGGAAAAATACTGCATGAGAGGCCGAAAAAGAGATGGGAGGAGCAGATAACAGAAAGTGTTCAAGTGAGAGGAGGGGAATGAAAGAGATTAACGGAGGAAGAATGGTAGAAGGGTATAAGAAGATATAAGCCCCGGCCACAGGATGGAAATAAATGATGAATCCTAGCAAGATTCAAATTCGGATTGTGAAGCTTATGAATAGAAAGAAGGTATTATTTAATCTTTTTATTTAAAAAAAAATATATTCTTGGAGTAGTTGAGATAATATATGTTTACAAGGGGTATGCAATAAAAAAAAAACGATTGAAAGTCATTTACATAAAAGATTGCTAAATTTTGATAATGATTGACTCACCTCATCCTTTTCAGACTTTTCTTGTTTTATCTTTTTCTCTGATAATTTTTCTTTCTTGTCATTGTCTTTTTTGACGGCGTGCTTGTAAAGTTTGAAAAGTTTCTTGGCATCAAACTCTGTAAACTTGGATACAAAGTACCAGAGATTGCTGAAAAAGTGAGAGTAAAAAAAATGGTAAAAGAATTAGTTAAGGCCCTTGGTACTGTCGAGTGCATTTCTAAAACCTATTTTGTGGGATGGTGGGCAGGAGGGTGAAAGACGTGGCGTGGCTTCACAACCGACCAAAGTATCCTTCCGCGCCAACAAGAACAGATGGATCACAGAAACCGTAGATGACACTATCTACCGGACAGGTCTTGTGAAAAAATTATACGTTTTGAAATTACAGTTTTCTTGAGGACGAGTGATATTTTATGTTAATATGTTCAAAATTCCCTCCAAGATAATGTATTGATGTTTATTAATTGTTACATTTACTTATTTTTTGTTACTTAGCCGGCAGTTTTCTATTTAAAAATATCTCTATAAGGAAAACCTCTTTTCGCTTTATGAGGTAGTTGTATTATATTTGGAAGAAGGTACAGGAAAGGTGGATAGAAACATATAAAAGGGGGACGAAAACAATATGGCCTTTACAATGAAAAGGAGAACACAGTTTACACTTTACACTGCTGCCAATGGGCAAAGAGGTAATGGTTGCCTCTTAAAGAAAATTGATCGTCACCGCCCAATCCCCTGACCCAGGTAGAAACCTTCTCTGCGGGGCAACAACACCTGGATGGGTCAGTGGTATGAATATTGGCGTATCGAGCCAAAGGTACCGGGTTTGATTCTTGTGACCAGAAGCCACTTTCCAAATTTAAATTTAATGTAATTATATTTTTCAGGCACATCTAATCACTCCATGAAGGGCTTAAGTGATTTCAGCCTGAAGCAATGGGCTATGGGTGGTGTGATTTAAGTTGGATTTCAGTGAGACACATTCTTTTATCAGATTCTTCTTCCAATAGCGTAATAGGATTTGGAACGCATGTGCATAACCATGACTCAACTTTATCTAAATACATGAAAAAGAGGGGTTAAGATGACACAAAAACCACATGTTGGCGTTGAGAATTAGGACACGTGTGTTGAAAGAGATTTGCAATGAGTTTTAAGAGGGGGGGAAAAAGTTATTTTGACTAGTATGAAAAATGGTTGCTTTTTTTATACATAAGGAGCTAGTTTAAATGATTTGTAACTACACTACATGTGTGCCAACTAACCTCCTCCACTCCTTGACCTGATCAGGATCTTTGTATTCGTCCAGACACTTGTTGATCTGATCTCCGATTTGGAGCAAACACTGCCTGGTGTGATTCACCTGCTCCGTTTCCGTCAGAGTTTGGTCGGGATTGTCCAGAGCTTTCAGCGCCTTTTTCACCGGCCTCATCTTTTCTTTACACTGAAACAAAGACACATCAATTTGATATCTCTCCTTTTACAGGAAACCAATGATACACTAGGGATGTACAAGACTCATATATATCTCGAATGAGACGCAAAAAACATATTTTAATCTCGTCTCAAAAATTAAAAATGAAGAGAGAGAGAAAAAAAGATACACAAGTATTTTAGACTACTTAATAATGATTTGTGCCAAAACTAACCTCGTTGAATATAGATGGATCGAGATCACCAATGATTTCCAGGGCGCGGGGCTCACTGTTCGCCGTGAAGTGCATCGGTCCCATCTGTTTTTTACTCTTCTTTTTAGGTTCTTTCTTCTCTCGCTTGGGTTTTTTCTTCTCCTTTTCGTGGGGGACATCTTCTTTCTCCTTCACCTCTTCTTCACTTTTAACTTCTTCTGTTTCCTCCTTAACCTTTTTCTCAGCCTTCACCTTGGGCGGCTTCTTGGGGGGTATCGGGAGGGCTGTTGTCACGGTGCCGCTACTGTTCAGGTTGTCGTCTCCGGAGGTGATGTCATCCACCTCATTAACTTCTTTTATAGACTTCACCTCCCGTGGCTTTCTCGTACGTTCTCGCTTGGGTTTGGTCTGAAAGATAATCAAAATAGATTATGTATAACAGGAGGGGATTGGTCTTTTGAATCCCTCGAATCCTTGAAGATATTCCGATTCCAGATTCTTTTTAAATTCAAAATGGATTAATTTAGTGTTTGTTAAGCGTAGCTCCTCTTCTCTTTTATTTGTTTGACAAAGGGAACACTGCTTAACACCCGCCTCGGTGGTGTAGTTGGCTAACGCGCTAGTCGTGTTAAGCTCGACTGCTAAGGACGGGGAGATCGAGGTTCGAATCTCGGTCGGGTGAACTGGGGGTGGTTTTTTCCTAAATGGATTTCTACTCTCCCTCAACACAAATGCGGGTTCACTTCCTCCAATTCAACCTTCCCAATTCCTAATCCATTAGCGTAATTAGTACTTAAAGAGTATAACCCTAAACGGGTAGTAAGATAATAAATAATAATAATAATAATAAAACAATGTCTAACTATTGCTGAACTTGTGTTTAAATGTACACGTGACTACTTTTATTACAGACGAGAGAAGTTAACTGTCACATGTGTGCATTGGATTCTTCCAACATTTTTCCTCTTTATCTAGATGGATTTTCTTCACTAAATTCGCGTTCATTAGTTTATTCTTATCAGATAATTTGCAATAAAATTAGTATGTAATCCACTTATTACTTACTATCCATGCTTGCACAATACAAAAGCAAATGGATGCCATTCCAAATATTAATATTTAATCAAACGCTGAAAGGAGGATAAAAGAGCAAGGCCTACACACAGCATTCAGTAATCTTTATATAAATAATAACAGATATTATAATTTAATCTAATTATGTAATAACTATATAACTAAATATAATATAAATACAACATTCTATCCACCAAGAAACACGCAACAACAGAATATAAGTGACCATGATCAACAAATATGATTCGGCTTTGAGAATATTTAGTATGTTTAATTTGAGTTATATTTGACTTAAAAAAATACATCGCACACCTCTGTTAATAAACATTTAGGTGACCTGGTGGTCCAGGGGTAAGGTGTCAGACTTCTATGCTGGCGGCCGGGGTTCAATCCCAGGTCCCGGCAAAGATTTATCTGATTACCAAACCCTTCCTTCACCTCTGACAAGACATCTTGTGAATGTGGGGAATGCCAGGTCTCCAGCGTGGTTCGGATTCCATGTTAAACTGTAGGTCCTCCATTTCATCTCACAATCACCCTACCATTACACATTAGCGTAAGTGCGTATAACCCGAACGGGTAGTAAGACGCGGTGATGCTGCTGCTGATAATAATAATAATAATAATAATAATAATAAACATTTATTACAAACATAACGTTGATAGACACTCCTTTATATTAATTTTTTACACTAATCTTTTCCTGAAATATCCAGAAAATATTTTTTTCCAGCCGAGTTTTGGGAACGTCAAATTTCCCCAATTTTTTCTCACAGTTATGGATCCCACACAGGCCTATTGAGTATAGTATTTTTTTCAAACACAAAACAATTAACAAAAAATATTCCAAATAGAATATAATTTTAGTTTGGTGTCAATTGAAAAAGTGGTGGTGACAAAGATGAAGTTCCTGAAAGGCATTGACAATGTAACAAGAGACCGGATAAGGAATGAAATAATTAGGTATGGTTTAAAAGTTATACCATTAGAAGAGACACTGAAGATAAAAAGATTGCTTTGGTTAGGTCATGTGATGAGAATGGAGAAGGATAGCATGTCTAAGAAAGCCTTACAGAAGACCTAATGGAAGACCACGGACAAGATGGATGGACCGAGCATAGAAGGACATGAAGGCTAAAGGGGAGGACTGGAGATGCGTGACTGAGGGAGAAGTTTGGAGGAAAGATCGACAGGACTGGAAGAGGATGTGTCAGATGACCCTCAGAGGCAGAAACGTCAAATAGTGATGATGATGATGATGATAGATTGGGCTTTGAACTAGATTATTTCCACAATAGTTCCTCTTTTCCAAGCTAGGCTTTCTTTGTTATTACATATATAGCAAAATAAAGGAGTAAGAAAGGTTTTTGTGTTATATTATTCATTGATATTACAAAGAGAGTGGTGAAATACCAGCCAATGGAGTGCTTACAATGCCCTGCTTCTGGTCCAACTGCTTCCTGAGTATCTTGAGCAGGTAATCACAACGAGACTGCAGCTGCTTCGCTTGAGGTTTCTTGTTCTCGTTGGCGAGAAGCTTTTCTCCAATGTCGAGGGACGGGTCCATCTTTATCGCTTCCCAAGAACCGATACCATACTTGTAAATACCCCGCAGCAGTTTAGAGTCATCCTCAATCTCCCAAGGGACATCAAAGTTTGCAGGTTTGACTCGACTAAATGAAAAATAAATAAATACAAACACAATTATTTAACAGTTAACAATGAGGGAAAATATAGCAATTTAAAGAAACGGCTAGTTCAGGCGTAAAATTATTATTACCGGCAATGCCGATCTTAAGATTCTGACCTGAGAGTACACAAGTCATATCTGATTGGTTGCAATTAAGTTAATTTTATCTTGTGGCGATTTTCTATAAAATCGGTATTGAAACTAATTTCACCTTGCTCTATTCATCAATTAGGTTTGAGTCTAGAGAATATTGTATTAAGGCATACAAAAATATACTATCACAAGGAAGTGCTGCAGTTAAATTGCTCAGTCCTTTGAAATGTTTATATTTTTCTTTTAAATCCATCACTGTTTCCAGTCTGTGGACTAGGTAAAACTTTTTTTTTTATCATAGGACTAGGACTGACAAAACATCCGGTCGCTTGCCATTAATTTATCGATGCGAAAAGGGTACACCAACATTTCACCAATGATAAATTTTTCGGCCATGTTTGGAATTGAACCTGCTACCCTTAACTCAGTACACAAGTTATGCTACTGGCTGAGCTTAAGTCTTCTCCGGCAGCAAATTTCAAAGCGCTAAAAGTATTTCTTTTCCATCTTCCTAAGGGTCCAAGCTGGGCACTTAATTTAGCATACACTCCTCTAGAGTTATTGTTTTTCACATTGTTTGCTGTCTAAAGACTGGAGAGAATATTAAACATTATCTTTTTAATTTGTTGTTAGATTTAAACTAAAGTCTAGCAAACTGCTAGTGGAAAATATATTGCAAGAATAAAAAAGTGACCCAGGGCACAGGATGGAAACGGTAATGGCTGCTGTAAAAAAAATTAGTAATCAAACCAGGGTTTAAATCGACAGCAACAATTTTTTTTCTGTCAAAATAAAGATAAATATTTAATTGAGTTACAGGAAAAACAATATTAATATTTTTAAACACCATGTTGAAAATACAAGATGGCGGCCCAACCCCCCTCACCTGGCCTCAAGAACCCACTTGCTCCTCTCCGCCGGGTCCGGCGGGAGGACTTCTTCCAGAGGCTCCAACTCCTTCTCACACGCCATCACACTCTTGGCGTTGACAGGCACACCCCCTAGTTTGAATGACACACCCCTCGCCCGGCCTCGTTTACCAGGCCCAGGACCTACAAGTAGGATCAACAGAATTTTACTTTTAGGGGTGTGCGAAGTTTCAAAAACTTCAAATTCGGTTTGAAAATTTGTTCCCTTTAACTTTGAATAAAATTAAATTTCTAGGGTTGACAATTACAAAGTTTTGCTTAAAAAATAATAATAATTCAAAGTTTAAACAAATATATATATTTTTGTAGTTTTATCCTGCTATTTCCATCACAAATTAGTGTTAATGTAAATTTAAAAAATAAATGGTATTTATAAAAATACGATTAGAAAAAATTATTATTATTATTATTGTTGTTATTGTTGTTGTTGTTATTGTTGTTGTTGTTATTGTTATTGTTATTATTATTATTATTATTATTATTATTATTATTATTATTATTATTATTATTATTATTAACACCGCGTCATACTACCCGTTCGGGTTACACGCACTTACGCTAATATGTAATAGTAGGGTGATTGTGAGATGAAATGGAGGACATACAGTTTAACGTGCGATCCAAACCAAGGTGGAGGCCTGGCAATCCCCACATTCACAAGATGTGATTAATACACGTCTTGTCAGAGGTGAAGGAAGGGTTTGGTAAACAGATAAATCTGTGCGGGAATCAAGGATTGAACCCCGGACCTCCCCCCTACCCCTCAAAACTGAAGTCTGACACCTCACCCCTAGACTGCCAGGTCACCCACAAAAGTAATAAAATTTAGAAGAAATAACTGAATGTTGTAAAAACAATTATTAAAATAGGATAAAATTAACACATATAGGAATAATAGACAATAGGATAGTATATCTGACCTGAGAGATTGCTGTCTTCGTTGTGCGTCGTCTCATTCTCTTTCTGGGATTGCACCTCCGACATGGCTGCCACACAACGTTCCTTCAGCAGCTCCCCGAGGTAGCGCAAATCCGCCAGAGGTTTCTCCTGCAGTTCGGCGTCACACGCCACTTCTTCGAGTCGTTTCAGAGGAGCGCAGAACTTCTTGTAGCTCTTCACAAACCTACGAATCTGGGGAAACAAGAATACATTAATCTATAATTATTCCATAAAACTATTTAAATAAACATAATTAAATGTTTGGATTGGATCACATAAAGAGACGCCAGGTGAAGAATTGGTTTGCAATAGAGTTGGGTCAAATTCACTATTTAACAAACCTGAATATTGAATCTGAATCGTTTTATTTTCAATGCTTATTGGAAAAAATTATGACTCAAAGAAAATATAAATAGTAACTAAATGTTAACATTTTTTCTTGTACTCCATTAATACATCAGTTGAATATTAATTCACTGGTCAGGGTTTGGTAATAACAGATATTAAATATAATTTACAAAATGCAATATTTCAAACATAATTAATATATTTAGTCTTTAAATAATGAATTAGGTCATCACAAAACTTTATTTAATTATTTTAGATTTTTATTATGTGAACATTAATTTGTGATGAAAATAAGAGCAGAAAATGAAAAATATATATTATATATATATATATATAATATATATATATATGTGTGTGTGTCTTAACTTTAATGGGTTTTTTTTTGGCGACGCTTCATAGTTGTCAAATCCGGAATTTTGATTTAAAATTGAAGGTGAAGCAAACTATTTTTTTTTTTAAAACACTCAAAGTTTTCAAACCCTTACTTAGTTTGCAAGCTTTTAATTGCTAATCATTCCCTCTCAATAAATAGCTACTTCTTTGGTGCTGAGTGACAGCTCACATCTGACGGCTTTGAAAAGTTACCAGACCAAATTATGTATCCCTACGCCAAACCATATGATCAGCAAAACACGTGTTTACCAGCTGTCAGTCAGCACCAAAGAAGCCACGGGGTTACTGTAATTGACCAGTACACACAAAGCTACTAGACTTAATTATTTTTTAAGATTAGTGAACACACCTCAACGTCAGTAAAGTTCTTGATGACTTCTTTGGGAGCCAAACGAGGACGTCCCCTTTTCTTTGGTCGTTCATCATCACTGCCATCTTCGCCAGTCGACTCACTTTCTTCCCTTTTCCTACGCTTGCGACTCCCTCCTTCACCTGCACGCAAAAAAATTTGTCTCCAAGTTGAATCAGAAAATAATAAATATTTCTGAAGATGAATCAGTGTTTGGATATTTAAGAAAAATATGTTGTAAAAAAAATATTCTAATGTTATATTGAAAACATGATTAACATACAGTTGAACTTGGGTTTTAGCCACCACGCATATTAAGAGATCACTCGGCCATAATGATCAAAAAACCATAAAAAAATTTCATTTTCGCGTATCCCCAAACAATTGCTCACTTATGTAATGAGTGTGCTACTCAGATAAACCTATATACACTTGTTTTTTTTTTGCAATGCGTGAAATAGTTATGAAATATTGTGAATTTTATAGGGGTGTGCGATACTTAGATTTAGTTTCAAAACAAACATCAGCTTCGACTTTGCTTTGAAACAAATTCCGGCTTCAAAGCTTCAACAATAACACTATTGACATATAAAATACTCCATTTATTTTCCATTATAGCCGTTTCATACATTACAGATTAATATTTATATTGAAAAAAACTGAAGTAATTGAAATGTAAGTTGTGATGATAGCTTGATTTGTCAGATTAACACAAACTATTACAAACAATGGCGCAATAGAACATTTCCCAAGTAATTTTAGTGCATTAAGTTATATAAATAGCCACAACATATACTATTTTTTCAAACATAAAACAAGTGATAGAAAATATTCAAACTTTAATTCGGCTTCAAGAATATTTCATATAATCGATTCGAGTCCGCTTCGAATTGAAAAACTGGACTTCGCACACCCCTACAATTTTATATGAAAAAACGAGATCATGAAATTTTAATGAAATTGAGAAATAATTACCAAAAATTCACAAATATAATAACAATTTATGGCAGCCTGCAGTAAATTCTTGTTTGATTGAAATGTCGGCAGAAACATACCTGGGACATTTTCTTTGTTTATATAACAATCAAATTTGTCAAATCCAGAGTTTTATTTTCAAATCAAAGTCAAAGCTGACAAGTAAAGTAGAAGTTTTCGATAATTCATACATCTCTATTAAAACATATCTTGAACTACTGCTACCAGGCCTTCACTAGAAATGACAGTTTTATGCATTTGTCAAAAGGAACTATACAGACTCAAAGCAGCAGCTCAATCTCTAAAATTAAATTGCACGATAATTCATGATTTTTCTAACAATTTCTTTTCCCTCAGACTTTTTGATAGTCTAAGACATTTCTTCTGGCTGCCAGACCTTGAACAAATGTTTCCATATGAATACAAGTGCATGCACACTGAATGAATTAGCAGATACATCATAATCAAAGGTAGCTCGACTATAAAATTCCCAAATACTTACTGTATTATATTTGGAAGATGGTAGAGGAAAGTTGAAAAGAAACATATAAAAGGAACGAACAAAGCATGGCATTTAACACAAAAATAAGAACATAGTTAACACTTTACAATGCTGCCATTGAGCAAGAGGGTGTCTACTGAATTGGAGAAACAAAAATTGGTGACTTTTTGCTTACTTTTTTTTGACCACAAACTTTCTTCGGTAATCAGCCAAACATTATATAATGCGATGAACGTTTATTTTATCCTTGGTACCATCATAAAAACAATCAGACAACTTGCGTCTAGTGCATGGAATCATGGGTAGTGGGTGGCTCAACATTCGACGCATTATTACGATGCGTGGGGAAATTCAAACAAACATATTTTTGTAACTCTATGTTTTAGTGACTTTCGTGACCCAGTAGACAACCTGTGGCTGCCCCAAGAAAATCAATATTTCCGCCCCATACCTGATCTTGGTTTCATTATATTGAAACTAATAAGAAAGGTGTGTTAAACACGCAACGCAACTTCCTAGAAGAGGAAACCAAAAAACACGAGAAGGAGAAAACGGAAAAATGTAAAGAATGATAAGACACTTAGATAGGAATATATAAAAGGAATAATATAAAGAACAAATACAAGAAATGGACTACTAATAAAATACTTATATTGCAAGTTGCGAATAATTCTTAATGCGAGACATGGCGGCGCAGTGAACTTACCATCGCTGTCCGACTGGTTTATTTGTTGCAAAGTCTTGCGGCTACGAGGCGGCAGGTAGAGGTCGTCCATTTCTTTTTGTCTCTCCTCCTCTTCCACTTTTTTCCTGAAGTTCTCCGGGATTATCTCCTCCTAGGAACATTTGAAACAGAGTTACGAATGTGCTGTGCAGTTCTGAAAAAGTCAGGGATACACTAAGAGCATACTCTACTCACGAATTCCATGTTGGTAAAACAGATGAAGATAGAAGAAGGAGGAGGTCAGGTGAGGTAAAGTGCAGGATCATATGTAGTCACAATAGGGGACCAGGGTGATGGATGGGAACAATTGTCTCACACATCTGTTAAACAGAAGTCAACTTCATAATGCAAATGAATGTTAGTTATTACGGTGAGCTTGTAGAAAGCACAATATAGCGGCAGTGTTTTTGCAGTTCTTATAGCAAAACTTTTTTGGCCGAATAAAATAAAATAACTTGCCTACTGAGCTAAGGGTCCCAGGCCCGATTCTCGGCATGGATGAAACATTTATTATTGGTGAAATGGGGTTTACCCTTTCACAGTGATGAAATAATGGCCAGAGAACTGGATGCTGTGCCTGCCCTGGTCTTAAGTTAGATTATAATACATATGAAGCTACGACAGGTCTAGCTAGAGGGTAGTGAAAAATATATGGCTTGGAAACAGTAATGGATGTCTTCTTAAACATTTACACTTTCCACTTTTTAAAACTTCCAGTTGCACATTAGTTAGAATTTTTGGGAATATTACTTTTTCATTAATGTCTTTTCATATGAAAAATAAATATTTCAGAAAATTCAAAACAATGTACAACTGTGGAAGTTTGAAAAAGTGGGAAGTGTGGAAAGAAAATAGGGAAGTGTGTTTATATCTAGGCCTAATCTAACTATCCTTTCAGGTTGGCTTCCTTCAATATCACTTGGTTTACATTGGTGTAGTGTGTTTCTACACGGTCTTGATAAAAAATTAATAAAACTGATGCTTTAAATAAGCTAATCTTTCCTCAAAATATGCTTCAGTAACTTAATTTACTGTATGAAACAACATAAGAATCATAAACAATTAGAAATTTGAAGTGTTTCATGTTTCGTTTATTATTCCTTAGTGTGATCATGTATTATCACTTCTTCTGTTCTATTTCCATTCCATAATGCACAGTTGCACAAGCACATTGTACGAGCTCTTGTTAGACATGATTTTATCGAGAAATTTACTTCAGGGTAACCAACATAATTCTATAACTAAATAGTAACTAAACTAGAACTGGTTTTGTAGCTAAACATATTAATTAATACAAGTTTTAAATATCTTAAGTTTGAGAACATTTAACATAATATATTTTTAATTTAATATAAATTATTAATTTAGAAAGGGACCAGATAAAAATAGTAAAAAAATCATTCAATTATTTAGTAATCTTCTTAGCTATTTTAATTTTCATGGCTTTGTCATGGCAATACAAGTAAACAACTTCAATCAAGTATAATTCAAAATGGACGACAATATTGAATAAATTTACTGGTCAAAAGTGCTTTTAAAGATCTATTACATTATTAATGTGAAAATTGAGATTAATTTTTAACAATTTGTTAAGTAAAAGAATGATTTTTAAGTGAAAATGCTGATATTATTATTTCAATTAAATAGACTATGCTGACTATTGCGTTTTAAAAATTGATTATTAAGTACATATAGTATAAGCTCGAAAATGATGAGCCTACAAAACTTTCGATCTCGATCTCGAGCTTAAGCGACAAGCTCGAGATCAGAATACGAGTATTCGCAGAGCCCTACCTTCGACAGCTATTTAACTAATGTTGAAGTCACCATACGTAGAAAAGTAAACTATGTTTCTACGGAGAAATACTTTATTTGTTTTGGCCAATAAAATGTTTTGCTATAAAAACTACAAAAACATCTACCTTAACTTGCGTTCCTTACTTCCCCATTCTAAAGGCGAAATGGGAGAGCGCTGAGTATCATTGCTGACGTTCAGATAATCCCAAATTATTTGTGAAGTGGTAAAATATATTTTAGTATTAATAGGTAAAAATTCTGAACAGATGATAAGTTTAAACAACATCAATCAATATTTATTAATCTACTTCACTGATTTTTAATTATAACAATTTTTTTTTAAACTTAGCACCGCATCTTACAACCCATTCGGGTTATACACTTAAGTACTAGTTACGCTAATGGATTAGGAATTGGGAAGGTTGAGTTTAGAGGAAGTCAATCCGCATTTGCGTGGAGGGAGAGTGTAAAACCATTTAGGAAAAACCACCCCTAGTTCACTCGACCGAGATCCAAACCACGATCTCCCCGTCCTCGGCAGTCAAGCTCAACACGACTAGCGCATTAACTATGCCACCAAGGTGGGTATTTGTGTTTTTAATACTAATTATTGTCGAGAGTTCTAAAAATGACTGCTTCAGTGATTGTTTGGTACAAGAGTGTACAAACTTACCCAATCTTTACTCTCATCATCTGGTTCCTGTTCTAGTGGGGCCACCTCCTCCTCCTCAAACGCAGCAAAGCTTGCCACCTTGAAAGCAGAGAGAAGCTCGTCCCCCACCATAGCTGGGCCCTCATCTCGGGTTTCGGCTCGTCGCAGGATCTCGTCAATGTCACACTATATGAAAGGAAGTAAGTGAAGTGAGCGCGAGTATTACTACAGATTTTATAGCATTACATTTTTTTGGCCAAAATAAATCAAATATTTCTCCAGTAGCAACGTAGAGTTTAGTATTCTGCACATGCTAATATCAACAGATCTTGAATATCTGTCAAGGTCGTTCTGTAATTTTGTCAAAACTTTTGAAATAAAGAGATGTTGATGTTAGCATGTGCAGAAAACTAAACTCAATGTTGCTACTGGAGAAATATTTGATTTATTTTACACAAAAAAAAAAGTCGAATATAAAAACTAAAGAAATACTTGTGCTCCCTTCGGCCGCACCTTAAGGAAAACTCTTTTCGCTTATTTTTGGGGTTAATTGGGCTGTGTTGGTCTTTTCCCTGTGTTTGCCCTCTATGTTATTCCTTTTACATGTTCCAATCATTCTTTACAATTTCCTTTTTCTTTATTGTGTTTTATGATTTCCTCCTTTAGGATGTTGTGTTGCGCGTTTCACACTCCTTCCTTATGAGTTCAGAAATAATGAAACCTAAGTCATGGGTTTGGGCTGTAAAGGTTAATTTTCTTCAAGAAGCAGACATTACCTGTTTGTTCAGTGGCAGCAATGTAAAGTGTGAACTGTGTTGTTCTTTTAATCGTAAAAGCCATATTGTGTTCGTTCCCTATTATATGTCTTATGGCCATCTTTCCTGTGTCTTCTTCCAAACATCTTGAATCTGAGATTCTTTTGAAACCTCAAATCTAAAGTATTCTTAAGCATTCAAGGGTCTCATCATCAAACAAAACTATTCTCAACGCAGATCCGGAATCTAAAACAGTTCTTAACCATTACCGTCGAGTCTAAAGGCCGAACTTTATTTTATCAGCAGCGTGCAAGGAGCCTCACCGTGGGCTCGTCGTCCCCATCCTCCTCGTCCTTGAAGAGCTCCTCGGCGCCGAACTTGAGGATAGCGGTGAGCTCCTCCTTGTTGAAAGGCGCTGCAGTGGAGCTGGCCTTTTTGTCAAGGACGGTGCGCCCAGTCGTGTCCATGCGCTGGATTACAAGGTGGTCCAACACCATCTTCTGCTTGGCCCGCTCCACAATCTCCTCCTCCACAGAGTTGCGTGTCACCAGTCGATAAATGTTGACCTGAAAACAGATGTCAGCGATTTAAAGAATTTGGGAGTTGTAATAACTATAAAAACCATTTATATTTGGTATCTGACACCTTAGCTCAGTCGGTAGCACGTCTGTCTACTGAGCTAAAGGTCCTGGGTTTGATTCTCGTTAAGGCCGAAATATTTATCAATGGTGAAATATATTCGATTCAAGCTTACTTCGAATTGAAAAGGTAAACTTCGACACCCCTACTTAACTTTAACTTTGAACCTTAAATCGGAATTTAGGAAAACAATGTCTCGGATATTTATTAATTTTGGCTTTATGATATATTTTTTTGAGAAAAACTTGTCTACCGCCCAATTTTAAAATTAGACAAAATATCATTATTAACTTTGACTGATATCAAACTTGCCACTGTGAAGACTTGTCCAAGATTAATTAGTCCTGCTTACCTGGTTTTTCTGCCCTATCCTATGGGCTCTGGCCTGAGCCTGCAAGTCATTCTGCGGGTTCCAATCAGAGTCAAATATGATGACGGTGTCTGCCGTGGCCAAGTTAATACCCAGACCTCCGGCACGGGTTGAAAGCAGAAAGCAGAAATCCTGAAACCACAATCCCGAGTAAGCAAACAATCCAACCAAAGTATAAAGGACATGTTAATGGTAGTACAATGGTGATAGAAGCATGAGAAAACAAACTACTGGTGAGGTTGATTTGAAGTTAAAAATGAAGTTATTTGGGTGAGAACGGGAGTACATGAGATAGTAGAGGAAGCAAGATTGATAAAGTATCACCATGTAATTAGGATTGGAAAGGAGGAAAAGACAAAAGAGAATGATGAAGAATAAGTACAGTCAACTCACGATAACCCAGACCTTGATATCTCAGATTTCAGATAAAATTGTATACAGTAATATAATGGCAGCCTGAAAATGTTATAGAAGTAGTGTAATCCTGAGGGCTGTCAGAGAGCTTGCAACGCAGCTCTACTGCCCCTTCCATCTTGGCCTCGAACATAAAGTACTATATTTTAGATCGTTGATAAGTACTGTAGGCCTATTGTAATCTCAGCCTTCCCACTACAGCAACTCACTATTATTTGTGTATGTGTCTTATCTGATTTGTAATGTTTCACTAAAAGTATAATATTACTTTAAATAAAGTATTAGTTTCCATTCCCTAGACACAATTTTTTATTTCCCTTTTATGAAACAGACTTTTTTTAAATTTGGGGTGACACCCGCCCCGCCCCCTACAGTATAAGTTATCAAGAGTTGAATGTATGTAGGAAAAAAGACCATAAGGGTGACCAAGTAAGAAATAGGTGATGCAGATAACAGAAAGTGTGCAAGTTAGAGGAGAAGAATGGAAGCAGTAAAAGGAGGATGAATGACAGAGAAATTCTTTTCTAATCATGATCTACAGTGTGTTATTTAATTAATCATTAAACCAGCAACTTCATTCTGACCTCAAAAGTGAGAAAAAAGGGTCATTGAAAAGTTACTTCCTTCTTTCCTACAGCTGGATACAATTTTAAACTTGTGAGAATATTCAAAACTTCAAATAGTAAGATGAAATAGTAGGTCATAAATCTCTTAAAAATCGTGTCCAGAACTGTAAGTTTAAAGCAGCACTCAGCAGTTGGAGCGGTTAGACAGATAATCCGGTGAATTGGAGTTAAAGATACTCCTGTCCTTTGTTCAATAAGAGGGGAGGGGAATACCCATGTTAGCAGGAAGTAAGAGGTTGTGGCCTGTCTGAGGGTTGGAGGAAGGGGAGGGGGTATTATAATACTGGTAGAGACACAAACAGTTGGGGAGCCACATGACTCATTTTCAAACCTAGATTAGATTCAAGGGGTACCAAGATGAAATGAATTAAGGGGTGTCAGGTCTACATAACATTTATAAGGAAACCTATTGTTCCCCTCAATTTCTTGATTTTTTTTTATTATTAATACCATCTCGAATAACAATGCTTTGAAGTAATTTTTTGCATTCTGCCAATACTTAGATATAAAACTACATTTTCAACTGGAATTTACTAAAAAAATAAATATATATATGAACATTCTACAACTTAATTTGTATTATTTAGTATTAGATTGAAAGTTTGATATTCGATTCAATAAATAATCCTATTTGCACACTACTATAATTTTCAGAAATACAGTTTGTAAAATAGCTGTGGAATTTAAGTTATGACCTAAAGGAATATATTTAAAAAAATCTTTATAATAAAGTATTACAATATTACAATTTAATTCCCTGTAAGGAATTTTTTATTCTTTTTGAGGAATTTTGTGAAATATATAATAAAAAAGTTAAGGTAAGGGTGAATAGAAAAAACATAAAATGGAACTAACACAATATGGAAAGAACATACTTTACACTGCTGCCAATGGAAATAGAAGCAATGGCCACCTCTTTGTGCAGGGGCAGCAGTGTAAAGTGTGAACTAGCTTTATTGTGTTGGTCACTTTCCATCTTTTCTTCACCTTCTTCAAATAAAATACAAATACCTCATGGAGGTTTTCCTTATAGATAAATTTAGTATTTAGTTCTAGTTATTCTCGAACTCCAACGTCCCATTACCTACATTTATAAGGCACTTGTATCCTAACCTGTGACCCCTCGGCGTTGAAATGGTCGAGAGCCTGTTTCCTGAGCTCCCCCTTGATCCCTCCGTCAAGACGCTGGAAGGGGAACCTCCTGATCTGAAGGTACTCGGCCAGTATGTCCAACATCCGCACCATCTGGGAGAAGATGAGGACGCGGTGGCCGGTCTCTCGGAGCCGAACCAACAGTTTGTCCAGAAGGACCAGCTTGCCAGACCCTCGGATCAGTTGCTAAAAACACAAAGCAGGCGTAAAAATAACTAAACACAAAATCAAGGAGGATAATCATTATGAATTTTATAATAGTATTATATTTGGAAGAAGGTACAGGAAAGGTGGTTAGAAACATATAAAAGAGTCGAACACAATATGGCCTTTACAATGAAAAGAAGAACACAGTTCACACTTTACATTGTTGTTACTAGACAAAGAGGTAATGAATCGCTGCCTCTTAAAGATAACCATCCGTTACAGCCCAATCCCCGACCTAGGTTACATTCTAATAGCCATATTCAGTTCGACCCTTTTATATGTTTCTATCCATTTTTCCTGTATTTTCTTCCAAACATATATACAAAATACCTCCAAAAGGCAAAAAGTAATTTTCCTTAGAGAAATATAATAACGTGTTACAAAAGGTTACAAAAGAGCATTTTTGAAATAATACAGTTTTTAACCATAAAGCCATGACATAATCACAAGATAAATAACTTTTCAAAAGAATAGGATAAGAAGCGAAGCGTTTCAGTTACCACCATAAGTTGGGGCATTTTCCTATACATTCAAAGACACCAGTTTCACGGTGCTTCAACCAGAGATGAAACAAGGTAGAGGAAAGAGATATAGGAACAAATATAAGAGAAAAACACAACAGGGATTTTAAACGGAAAAGAACAATACAGACCATACTTTACAATGCTGCCAATAGAAAATAAAAAAAGTGATGGCTGCCTATAAAAAAAAAACATATTCAATAGCCTGTAGAGAAAGTGAATAAAGGAAAACCCGTTTCGGTGCTTGCGTTGTCTAACGTGCTACTTTCACAGTAGACTAGACCGCCGCCGACGATGTCAATATCGAGGTTCGAACCTTGGTTGGGTGTATTGAAGGTGACTTTTCCAAATTGGTTTTCCACACCTCCCGCCACTCAAACGGGGCTGCGGATTGTTACCTGTATGTGCTCCTCAGGGGGCGGCCTCTGCTCAAACTCCATGGGCTTGGTGAGGAACGAGTGGTTGCAGCACTTCTTCAGTTCTATGACGATGTTTAAGAATGTCGTGGAGGAGCCTTTCACCCCTTTCCTCAAGGCGTTGTAGTTTTTCGTCAGGATCCACTTGTAGTACTGTTTCTGTAGGGTCGTCATCTCTACCCTGAGTATTTGCTCGACCTGCAAGAAGAAGGTTTAAGTTTTGAAGACGAGGAAGAAAGGTGCTTTCTCTTAAATGTGAATTTTACCATTTTTATCTTGTATACTGATAGTGGATTTATTCTATATTGTTAAGATTAGACACTATGCTGCTATTCCCTACCTTTCCTTAACATCGCCTTATTTTATTGAGGCAACATGGAAATAAAAGGAAAACATATCAGGGTGTGTCTAATAAGTTAGAGAAACAAAAATTAGTGACTTTTTGAGCACAAAATTCCTTCAGTATGTATATATAGGCATAATGCACTCACACTCAACATTAAACTTTAACCTTGTCCTTGGTATCAGGATAAAACAATCAGGCAACTTGCGGCTAGCACCATGGATAGCTCGACATTTGACGCATTGTTATGATGCACGAGAGATTCAAACAAAAGTATTTTCATCACTTTATGAACAAAATATTGAAAATTTGAGACTTTTCAGGAACTTTAAGGACTTTTTATAGTCACTTTGAAAATTAGTGACTTTTTCGTGACCTAATAGACACCATGAATATAGGCCTATTGTGTACAGTGTCGAAATTATTTTTCCCGTCAAGTGTAACAGGCACAGTTTTATACTGTGCCATTTTAGTTAGTCGTCAATTGAGATTCTGTAGTGAAGTTCCACATGCCTTAACCTAGAAGCATCAGCGGGCTTCCACGCGTTTCATGAATGTATACAATGATTGATCAGTACAAGACCGAGACCAATAACACATATTTAACAGTTACATGAGCACTTAAACAGTTATTTTATGAATCAATAATTTGGATCCGCATTGTCTGTCAAATAATAAAAAAACAAAAAAAAATCTGGTCTTTTTAATAAACACGACAATGCACCGTGAAAAATAGTGGCGATAAAATAAATTCAAACCTTAGCTGGAAGGGATTTTTCTACATCTTTCTTGACCCTTCGGATTATGAACGGCTCCAGCTGTTTATGCAATTTGGAGTAACCTTTGTGCGCTGCATTTTCATGATCTTTCTCAAATTCTTCCCACGAATCAAACCTTAAACCATATTAAACATAATTTCTATCTATAAAAACAAATAGTAATTGCCAAGAGATTTAGGCTTAGTACTACATGTTGGTTACTAACACATTTCATTTAAAAATAAATTCCACAGCTATTCATACAAAATAAATCATACATACAATCTATTAACTTAATCAATAGAAATGTTTTTTTATCAATGACATGTTTTACACAAAATAACACAACGTGTAAATTTGATGAAGAAAGCCCACCTAGGGAAAGAGGAAAAATGTGGGAAGAATCCAATGCACAAAGGTGACATCATCTTCCTTTCTTCTGTCTTCTATAGTAGAAGTAGTCACACACACACACACACATTTTAACACAGGTAGAATACGATTTCGACATTGTTGCTTTTGTTTGACAAATGTGTGTGTGTGATGATGATTATTTATTATTATTGTTGTTATTGTTGTTGTCATTATTATTATTATTATTAGTACCCCATCTTACTACCTGTTCGGGTTATACACACCATTATCATTTAAACACATTTTATTATGTTATTTGATATAATTTTTATTTCGAAATCACAGAAATCATTTTTGTTAATTAGTCTAAAAAAAGTACATGCTTGAAAGTTGATTCACTTTATATATCAATCATAATGAAATTGCCATATCGTCACACGCACGTCTTAGCCCGAATCGACAGTTAACAACTCTGTCCAGTAAAAGCAAAAACAAACACTAATTAACATACTTCAAACTCAGATTGTGCCCGGGATCTGCTGAGCTCTTACGGACACAAGTAAAACTACTTCTAGGAAAAGAACATAAATACAATATAGTTTACAAATGAAGCATATCGTTTTCTTTCTCATATCTACAGTGCGAGGTTTTTTTTTCTTTAATTATTGCAAAGGCTGGAAACAAGCAAACTGAATGTTCTTCACTGTCGACTGCTTGCACGTGTATGGAAATGAAACAACATTACAGTCAAACTAAACAAAATTGACACAACCTAAATTTAAATGCACTAGAAATCAATTCGATAAAATGGGATCATTACGATGGGCTTTCTTCATCAAATTTACTCTTAGTAGTTTATTTTTTCCTTTTTTATTTAGTTTTATCAATTTCCTTTAATATAAAATTATTTAGCCATTGGGCCACCTCATTTTTAAACAGTATATATATATATATATATAACAGGTTATATACGTCAGTTAAATAAATGCAACTTTGATTAAACTCATCCAAATGAAATAGATAAAGAATGATAGGATAAATAAATAGAATATAAAAAAAACTAATATACAGGACAAGCACAAGAAATGGCATTTTCCTGTACATTCTTCTATACCTTAAAAAGTGAATAAATGTTTCACTTAAATAAATACAACCGTAGACAAGTTGTCCCCAAAATGTGGACTACAAATCTATCATTTAATGTAACTATTAAATATTTCAGTTCATCACTCTCCTTCTTTATCAGAAGACAGTAAAACACCAACTGAACTATGGCAGCATCAATTTTAAGAGATTAACTTGGTTACTCTGTCTTGCTAGCAAACAAACAAACAAACTAACACATACTTGTGAGGCATGATGAAGTGCAGAAGACTCCACAACTCCTTGAGACTGTTTTGCAGCGGGGTGCCGGTAATGAGCAGCCTGTGGTTCGTGTCAAACTCCATCAGCGCCTTGTACAGAAGAGAGTCGTCATTCTTCAGACGATGAGCCTCGTCCACCAACAGCCCCGCCCAGCTCAGGCTACCAAGGAACGCCTTGTCCTTCAGAACAATCTCGTACGTCGTCAGGATGGCGTTGAACTTGAGGCGTTTGGAGCTGGCATAGCACCACTCAAACTGGCGGATCTAATTAACAATAGAGTGATTGGTATTTATAAAACATTAGAACGAAGCAGAGCGTTTAAACTAAGATAAATAACAGTAAACATTTTTAACAATAAAACAAAGAATAATGAAATAATAAAGGTGTAAAAGCGTCATCATTTCTGGTTTACCAATGACTGGGAGGTAGGAATTTTAAATACTACACATCTTTGTTCAATTTTTGTCCTTTTGTACTGTTATTTTAATTAAAGCTTAGAGGTGGACGGGAACCCGAACCCTTGGGGAAAATGTCAGAAATGTATCCATCCCCAAGAGTTGGGCAGGAAGGACCCTTTCCCGGCAAGGGTTCAGGTGGGAAATAAAGCCCACTTTTTATTTCAGCAGGTACTACTGGCTCAATCCATATTGGAGACAGCCATGTTCTTTGTTCTGTAGCAAAGTGGGAAGAGAGGGGGGGGGATCTTGCTGCCTGTGGAGAACCAATGTGCTCTCTCTATGTTAGGTTCAGCAAAAGCGAGAGAGATTGAAAGATTTAGAAAAGGACAGAAATATATTATACTCTAGCATCTTTTGGGGCATAGAAATAGGGGAGGAAGTATCTTGACAAGGTCAACTATTTATGAGTATTAGCCTGTGTTGTTAGCAACCAAAGATTAGATAGTACAGGGAAGTTAAACAAAGAACCTTTAAGGGGTGTCAAACATAAAGAACATTAAAGTGGTTTTAACCAAAGAGAAGTATCAAGGGGTTTCATACCAAAATAATATTCGAGGGGTTTAAAACTTGGATAATCTTTAAGGGGTTTTAGACCTTAACCTTTAAGGTGTTTCAATCTTAGAGAACATTTAGGGGGTTTAATAACGTAAGAATATTTAAGGGGTTTTAGACCTAAATAATATTTAAGGTGTTTCAAACCTAGATAATCTTTAGGAGGTATTAAAATAGAGAACATTTAAGAAGGGTAATATTTTTTGCACCCTTCCAATAGGTAGTTAAATATAAAATACCATTTTTATACGAGATTAACTAATAAATATAATATATTAGAATTAATTATTCGCTTTGTACTATTCATTATTTAATAGCTAAGGTCATCAAGATATTTGACACACAATCTTTTTACTTTCTTTTGACACAATGGAGAGAAAGTATTGTGACAATCCAAAAAAAAACTCAAGATTTTGAAAAATTTCAACATTTCATGAACCCCTGAAAAAAAAAAAGTGGTATTCGCCTTATGCTCTTTGGTGGACAGAGATGTTTCTCTTTTCTCAATTTTTCTATAACAGTGTTCCTAGTTCCTAATACCATAGAGTAAGTAACAGTGTATATTATTTAATTTATTATTTTTGGTGTAGTGTTTTACAAATCTTAAAGAAATTTTATTAAATGTCTATTTTCAAGAAAAAAGAAAGTCACTTGTGCAGCACTGTAACATTCATTTTACAAAATTTTCATTCAATTTTCTATTAATATTTGAATTTGAATCTACTTCACTTCTAATTGAAAAAAAAAGAAGAATATTTTGCAAATCCTTAAAAGAAGTATTAGATTGGCTTGGTTCTGTTTGAATAGACTTACGATATCTCTGGAAGTGACATCCCCTAGGTAGGTGACAATGTTCATCTCAGGTGCCCATTGGCTAAACTCTCGTTGCCAGGAGGTCATGGTCGACAGAGGGACCACTATTATGAACGGACCATACAGCTGATGCGTGTAGAACAGGTAGTACAGCAAGCAGATTGTCTGAAATATACAACACTCAAAGTAAGTATTAAAGGTTCGCAAAGCTTCGATTTGGCTCCGAAAAAATTCTGGCATCGACAATTACAAAACTTCGGCAATAAAAATATTGACCACCATTCTGAGCTGTTATATAAATTACAAATTAATGTTAATATGAAACAATCTGAAATAATTTAATTGTAAGCTGTGATAACTTTTTTTAGCCCCTCGGCTTACCACCCGTTTGGGTTATACGCTGATAATAACTTAATTTATGAAAATCAAACGAAATATTAAAATCAATTGTGCAATTAAACATATTCTAAAGAGGATGATAAAGGCATTACTAAGCTAACCCAGCCGCAGGATAGTAATAGATAGTTATGATGAAGAACAAAGTGTGGGAAATGAAGTGTTCAAGTGAGAAGAGAATAATGAAGGAAATCAAAGGAGGAAGATCGGTGGAAGGACGAAGAAAGATGGAGGTATTTTACTAACCTGACCAGGCCATTGGCCGGAAACAGTTGATGACGAATATATGTAGGAATGTAGTGTATCCACTAACCTGTATTGTTTTTCCTAGACCCATTTCATCAGCAAGGATGACTGAATTATCTTTGCACCAGGAATGTATCAGCCAATTCACTCCCTCCAGCTGGTAATCTCTCAAAACCAACACCTAGAATAAAGAAAAATCGATTAAACATCGATTCCACTAAGTCCTTGCAATCTTAGAAATTTCAAATACGAATCTCAATTGTTCTAGGATTTGTATTCAAGTCGAGATTTTAGAACCAAATTAACCCCAGATACAGATGCAATCGTGTCTCCTGAACCTTTAGCTCAGTCGGTAGCGTGTTTGCCTACAGAGCTGAGGGCTGGGATCGATTCCAGGCATGGCCGGAAATTTATCATTGATGAAAATCTGAATTTATCCCTTCACGTAGATAAATCGACAGCCAGGGACTGGATGTTGTGCCTGTTCTAGTCTTAAGCTAGATTATAAGACATAAGAAGCTACGACACGCCTAGCAAGCCGGTAATGTAAAATATATGGCTTGAATAAAAAAACTGACCTAGGACACAGGCTGGAAACAAGTGATGATGATGTCTTGGGTCAGTGGGAAATATGACTAGATTAAAAATATTAAATATTTATTTATTGGGGTGAGCAAATAGGCATGTTTAACTTTGGTTTGAGTAAAGTTTGAATAAAATCTTCAAGAGTTTTATTTTTCAGTTTGAGTACTATGCATCATTATTTGTTCAAGAAATATTTTAATTGAATTTCTATAATTTACATGCGTAAGCCATACATAACTTATTTTTTTATCAATTTTTTTTGTGAAAAAAATCTATAACCATACCAATTCAATTTTTTAAAGAAAGAGATCGAAAATGACGAGTACTCAAATTTTTCAAGTTTTGTAAAAATATTCAAATCCAGTTTGAAAAGCTTCTAAAACTCAACTCTTAGCTTGAATTTTCGAGTAGATGCACACCCGTAGTATGTCTATAGATTTTAAAAATCAGTGTTACTAACATTATCCCCTCCCATGTAGTCCGGCTGAGTCTTCACAGGAACAAACTTGGGTCGATGTTTCAGGACACGGCAGTGTTTGGACGGTGTCCTTTTGGAATCCTCGCGGTCGCGGAACTCCTTTATCTTGTCAGGCCACTTCTTGATTATGAGCGAGCCATCCTCCCACGTCGCATCCGAGTAGGGTAAGCTCTCCCACTTGATGTAGTAGTCCGGCTGGTTGCCCTCGGGTTTAATGAATTCCGCTACGTAATTGAATAAGAAAGAAAATTAGTAGATAATAAGGTTGGGACTCTCAAAGTCCTCAGGACATTCAAGAAAATATCATTTTTGAGATTTTATAAAATGTTTAATGTCAATTTCTTCACATTTTGATTTAAATTAAAGTAGACTGGAATAGAAATTATTTAAAAACCACATTATTTAAAAGCATATAAATACATTTTTAAAGACAAGCCTTCACTGAAAGAAAGCTTCTTCAACATAAGAGAGTTAGACCAATGCTCTTGGTTGGATTGCAAGTTTAACTGTCGACAGTTGATAAAATATTCGGTAGAAAAAAACACCCAGACCTTACCATACCTTAAAAAGTGAATAAATGATTCACTTAAATAAATACAACCGTAGACCAATTATTCCCAAAATGTGGACCACAATTTATTTTTTAAAACAAAATGTGTTTAATTTCGTAAAATCATAAACAATAATATTTTTTTTAAATCAGTAAAAGTAATTATTATTAAAAAAATCTCCCCTCCCGTACATTAATGCTAGGTGGGCGACAACAGTTTTTCGTACTAAAAAACTGGGTTGCATTTCAAAACTGTATGATAAATACTACACCTAACCTCCAAAATTAATACCATAACTATTTTAATCTGTTATTAATGTATCCGACACCTTAGATCCTTCGGTAGCGTGTCTTCTTACTAAGCCAAGGGTCCCGGGTTCGATTCTAGGCATGACCAAAAATTTATCATTGGTGAAATGTGGGTTTATCCTTTCCCAATGATAAATTAATGACCAGAGTCTGGGTGTCGTGCCTGTTATAGTCTAACGTCAGATTATAATACATATGAAGCTACGACAGGACTGGCAAGCCGGTAGTGGAAAATATATGGCTTGAATAAAAAATTGACCCAGGTCACAGGTTGGAAACAGTAATGGATGTAAAAAGAATTTATTACTCGTTGAAGGCGAGTCAGTAAATATCGTTCACCTATTATTCTCTCCACGTTGTTGTAACTTTTCAGAAGCTCTGTCTGCAGTTCCAGCTGACACTCGTAATACTCAATGTCCTCGGGTGTCGCGTGGCGTCTCCACCAATCCAACTCCTCCTCTCGACGCACAAAGTTCTCCAGTTTCTTCATACCCTTCACCTGAGACACACCAACAACCATTACACAGCTGCCAACACTCGAAGGAACAAAACCGATAGACTAATTCTTGACAAATACCACCCGATGAGTATGAAAATTTCAAGAATAAAAACTATAGATGCAGCAATAGCTTTTTCTCATTTCCAAATATAAATTTTAACCTCGATTGTTTGATTCTCGATTCCTTAAAATCTATAGTTTCAATCCTTTCTCCATGCATACAACATTACATTGAAAATATGTTATTTATTTTAACCTTCTATTAAGCGAAATACAAATAAAGTTTGTATTTTTCGGCATTATTACCTCTACTAAACAAAAATAACTAAGGAAGAATAAAACTGTAGGCCTCATCATAGTTCACAACTAAAACACAACAAAACACATATTAGGTAATTTTCATGGCAGCTGTTCAAACTTGTGCCTTTATTCTCGGTAGATGAAAAGAATGTTGTATTTATATAATATATTAAATAATATGCTATTATTGTTTATATTGAAATTAATGACTGGTTTGAGTTGTACTTCTTGGAAGAAAAGGTTATCTAAGGATGAGACCTGGATTTGGTTATATATTGGTGAGAAAGTTCCCACCTATGAAGTTGGGAAGCATTGCAACTATTGGAGAAGGGTCATTTACTCTAGTAAAAATATGAATTATATATTTTGAGATGAAGTGTTACTAGTTTGTCAGGGTCGTTGTGGTTGGTGTCAAAACAGTGACCATTTATTTGCTGACCAGGTGTTCCTGTGGTGCGGCCATTGTATTTAGCAATGAGGTAGTTGCATTTTAGCTTGTGTATGATATATTTTGTGTGAGGGGTGTTGAGGTTAGGATATTGTGACCTGTGTTTAGGATAAATCTGAGTGTGTCTTAAGTCCTTCATGATACTGGGTGGTGAGCAGAGCGGTATGTCAATGTCAATATCTTGACTGTTGACTATGTTTTTAGGGTATCCTCGGGCTGTGAAAGCCTTGAAAAGTTGTTGACATTGCTTACTAAGGTCTTCTTCCTCAAAACATTAATGTTTGGCTCTGGTAATTAGGCTTTAGGGTAGAGAGCGTTTTACATGAAGAGGAGGGTTGCTTTGGAATAGGGGGTACTGTTGATGGCTGGTGGTTCTGGTGTGGTGTTTGGGTTTCCCTCATGAAAGTTCAGTTACAGATCCAAGAAAATGGCATGGTATTGTGAAATGTCCCGGGTGAATCTGAGGGTGCTATGGTTATCCAAAGTGTTCATGAACTGTAACAAATTAGTTTCATAAGTTGTCCAAATCACGAGGATAACTGATGATATGTATTGATGTTTTCTTTATAATTTGGACAACACTATGACCAATTCTCATTTCATGACAGGTAAACATGATGTTATAACAAGTTTAATTAAGGCATACAATATTTTTAAGTGTACCTTCTGAGCTTTCAAAGAGGCCTCCGACTCCCAGGTGTTGTGTATGTGGGACCAGCCCTTCCATTTGATCTGGTACTGCAGTTCCGTAGCCTCCAGATCTGCAGGGTCACAGTCCTTGTTTGGGTCGCCGTTCTCCTCCACAGCGTAGATCGTGGTGGTGTTGCCAGTTACTGGAAACGAAAAGTTTGAAGTAATACTGATTTTCGAGATTAAGTTTATAGGTTAAGAGGTGTACCAAGTCCACTTCATAAATTCGAAACGGAGCTGAATCGAGGATATAAAATGTCTTCAAAACCAAATAAAAGATTTTAACTCTGAAAATAATTTATATTTTGAATCTGTATTGGTTTAACTTTTAGACAATAAATATTTAACATATTTTGGACTAGGCTTTATATTCATTACTTTTAACCGTTTTTCGGTAACACACATTATATGATAATTACTCTAATGGAGTATGAACAAGAGAGGCAGCATTGTATAGCAAATTGACCAGCATTTACATGGAAGGAGAGTTGGTTACCATTTAGGGAAAACCACCCTCAGTAGACTCGACTGGGATTTAGCACCGATCTCCCCGTCATCAACAGGTCAGTCTAACCCAAGCATGAAACCTGAGACAGTTCGGCTACTGAAGCTGGTTGGACTAGGCTGACAAATCAAGTTTTCGTCAAATGTTATTCAATTAATTCTAGCTTTAATCACGTAAATATTAATTTGTATCATTCATAACAGCCTGGAATGAAATAAAGTGAACATAAATGTGTATTTAAGTTGTCTATATTTTTTTAGAAAAGTCAATTTAAAAAAAAAGTATATTTTAAAATCAAATTTGAAATGTGGTTTTCAAAATGCAAATTTTACATCCCTTATTTATGCACTTCCACGCGATTCTTTTCCACCTCTTAAGTCATTAATAACCTTAGTTTTCAAAATACTATTAGAAAAATTGATTATTTAAAAAAACAACTTGGAAAATATTTAATACTTGTTTATTGAGTTATATGAGCAACAACTCAACAAACCTCCTTTTTTGCCCCTTCTCAACGTGATGATCCTTTCTATCGTCTCGGCATTGTCCGGTTCCGCTGCCGCCATCTCCGCTTCGTTCCATTCCACCTCGACCAGATCATCAGACCCAGTCTTGTCTTCGCTGTCTTCTTTATAGCTGACTGCCGCAGCGGCCCGGCGCTTGTCATTCCTGGGACACATCAAACTTACAAGTTACACTTTTGATCACAAGAAAGAAGAGAGTAAACACTTGTTAGGTGTGTGGGCAAAGATTCAAAATGTCGAAACCAAGGATCAAATCTCCTCCCTTTTTGGTTTAACACCCACAATATCTTTCAAGTCTTCAAAACATTGTTATCCCTGTGCTTCGGGGTAAATAGTTTATTTCTAGAAGAATTCCAGTCTCCAGGCGACACTGGTGGTTAGACACCGGTCTCGCGGGTCCAGATGGTGGGATAGGGTAAAGGTTGGAGGGAAGGCCCCAGCAATGTGTGTCGCAGTAGGACATGGGGAGGTCCCGGCAACGTGTGTTGCGTTGGGACGGGAGGAGGTAGGGAGCAAGAGGTTTATTAGACAATTTTGCTCTTTAAGATAATCAACAATCTATTCGCTCTTTGAAGAACAGTAGCAAGGAATCACTGTGTCAAAAATCCTCCACTGCTACATGGCCTTGTCCAATGGGAAAAAAGGAAAGCTTCCTATCAACGAATGAGAAGTGGAAGGGACAGTGACCGATAGAGAGGAGTGTTCTCTTTGGTACAGAGTAAAAAGTGGTTCGGTACAGGCAGGATGGTTGGCACAGTCTGGGTCGAATCATGAGGCACAAGATTTCAAAGGAAAATTTAAATAAAGTTAAATGATAGTATGAGGAATCGAATTACCTGCGACTCTCATCATCGTTTTCGTCTTCACTGTTAAAACTTGACTCAGAAGATTCGCTGTATCTTCGGCGGACAACCTTTTTGGGTTCCGGCTGTCTTCGTGTGGGCTTCCCTCTTCTCGATAGAGGTTTGCTTGGTGGGGGTCTCTCTCTTTCTTCTTCCGACTCGGAGTTCGATGAGTCGGAATTCCAGGTGTTTGACCTATGGGTAAAAAAAAAACAGAGCATCAAATTGAAAGAAAATGTCTAACTAAAACACAAATTTAGAGTGAATTAATAATCCATATATGAATTTGGTACAAAATAAATGATAGCCTTAATATTTATACTTGCACAAAGGTTTCCATTGGTGGAACATTTCTTTGTGTCCCCCATTATTAAGAAAAGAAAAACCCCAAACCTTTTTGTGGTTTTTTTAGGCACACGTTTTCTTCTTGTGCGGTCACTCGAATCACTCTCGGCTATAGAGTTCAAACGTTCAGGCTCCTTCCGCGGGCGCGCCGAGCGTCGAATGCCGTAAATATCAGGGTTATCTTCCCATAGCTGTGTTAAACATTTATATAATTAATGTATATGATTTAGTTGAGATATTTAACGTGCACTTTCTGAACTGACTGATTATATCAGCACACGACTTATGAACTTAATTAAATCTAGAAGAGACAACGCCCAACCCTCGACTCGTAATTCATCACTGTGAAAGGGGAAACACACATTTTTCAACCATGCCAGGAATCAAACCTGAGGGCCTTAGCTCAGTATACAGACACACTACTGGCTGAGCTAAGGTGTTGGACCAAAATTAGTGTAAATTCATTCAAGTACATTATATTATAGATGCCATAAGTGTTTTACAGTTTTTAAATCAAAACATGTTTGGTCAAAATAAATAAAATATTGTGTCAGTAGCAATGTTTAGTTTAATTTTATTCATGAGGTGATATCAACAGTTGATGACTAACTGTCATGAGCATAGCGTAATTAGATAATAAGCTTTATAAATGATGAGAAAAGGTGTAATTAAATTCAAGGGCACCCTTGACAGATATTAAACAAGTGTTGATATCACCAGGTGAAGAAAATTAAACTCTAGGTTTCGACTGAAGAAATATTTTATTTATTTTGGCCAAAAATATGTTTTGATATAAAAATTGCATTAATGCATACCTTTCCTCACCTTCCCTTCATCCCCAACTTATGACTACATGTATAGTTGAAACCAGGACGCCAACATGCAAAGCACTTGTGACTGACCATACACCACGACTACTCCTTAGTGACAAAGACCCGGTCGCAAAATTGAGGAAATTAGGGCCATTCTTCATAAATAAGGTGACTTGATATTTAGACACCCTACAGTAGCCCCATGGCTTCTTTGGTGCCGACTGACAGCTCACAGCTGACTTATGACAATCAACATTTAGGTATATACAGTAGCCCCATGGCTTCTTTGGTGCCGACTGACAGCTCACAGCTGACTTATGACAGTCAACATTTAGGTATATACAGTAGCCCCATGGCTTCTTTGGTGCCGACTGATAGCTCACAGCTGACTTATGACAGTCAACATTTAGGTATATACAGTAGCCCCATGGCATCTTTGGTGCCGACTGACAGCTCACAGCTGACAGTCAACATTTAGGTATATTACTAAATTTTGACCATCAGAAGTGACAGCTGCTAAACACATGTTTTCACAGATCATCTGGTTCAGCGCAAGGATATGTAATCTGGTCTGGTAACTTTTCAAAGCTGTCAGAAGTCATCTGTCAGCTGTCAGTCAGCACCAAAGAAGCCATGGGCCTACTTTAGTTTCGACGAACAGGCTGTAAGTATAGCCATGCATATATATTTCTGATATCTATGCATAGTCTGACACATTAGCTCAGCCAGTAGCACTACAGAGCTAAGAGTCCCAGATTCGATTCCTGACATGGTCCAAAAAATTTTCATTGATCAAATGTGAGTTTCCCCTTTTACAGTGATGAATTAACGGCTAATGTTGTGTATGTTCTATATTTAAGTTAGTGAGTTTATAAGTCATGTGCTGATATAATCAGTCGGTTCAGAAACTGCACCTTAAATAGCTTAAGTAAAGTTATAAATATAGTGTATATGTATGTATACACACACATACACAATAAATCTGGAGTCTCTTAAAAACATAAAAAAGCATATTACAATATCAAATAATAATAATAAGTACATTTTTCAGCCCCTTCTTGTCTATCGATGACTTTGGAAGGCTGGCCCCACTGCTCCTCTTCTCAGATTCTGATCCGCTGCCAGACGCAGAGCCCGAGGAACTCGAGCCGGACCCGCTTAAAATAAACACAAAACAAAATATTTTTATAATTAGCAATGTACAAGTGTTGAAATTTGCATAGCACCTTACTAACCATTCTGGGCTATGCACATATTTCTACTAAAAGGGTATGGACAAATAAGGAAATGTGTCAACATTTGTGTGGAGATTTTTTGGAAAAGCCTCGATATCTAAGTTGCCTCTTTTTTTTGGTGACCACGTGAATATTCCAAAAAATTGATTAAGTTCCTTGTCCCCCCCCCCCTTTTATATACCTCTAGGCATCCTGTATATGTTGCGGTAAAAATTTTATTGATCAGATTAAGAGAAAAAAATGTGTTTAAACAATGTTTTTTTTTCTTTCAATATAAGACGTTGGTAAATTATATCTGATGTTTAAAATTGGATGGATGTACATATTATGATCTTTCTTTAAACATAAAACAACCATGTAAATAAATGAACTTCAATTTATCTGATGGCCATATTATATATATTCAATTCATCTACGATCCGAATAACATAAAATCCTATTCAAAATGTCTTTTGAACATTAGAATTGTTTCGGATTTGATTTGAATTCGAAATGAAATTGAAAACATTAGATTTGCTTATCTCAACTAACTACATTAGGTATATTTAAATAGATGGACTTTTTCAAATAAAAATATGATCAAATATTTTCCATCTCACGTTTCTTTCTACCTGCAAATGGGATGATTTTGGTTGGTAAAAAAAAATTGAAAATTTAAACTAGTGATGTTTATTTTTGCTTGTTTTATTTAAAATAAGCTCTAAAATAAATTCCAGAAAATGTTTGATTACTGAACAAGCTGTCGGACACAATAAATAATAAAAGACCCATAAATTACTAAAATCAATATAATTGTACTATATTAGGAAGAAGGTACAGGAAAGGTGGGTAGAAAGATATAAAAACAGATACAACATGACTTTTACAATAATAAGAAGAAGCTAGGTGACCTGGCGGTCTAGGGGTAAGGTTTCAGACTTCTATGCTGGCGTCCGGGGTTCAATCCTCGATCCCGGCAAAGATTTATCTGATTACCAAACCCTTCCTTCACCTCTGACAAGACATCTTGTTAATGTGGGGAATGCCAGGCCTCCACCGTGGTTCGGATTCCACGTTAAACTGTAGGTCCTCCATTTCATCTCACAATCACCCTACCATTACACATTAGCGTAAGTGCGTATAACCCGAACGGGTAATAAGACGCGGTGATAATAATAATAAGAAGAAAAAGAAGAAGAACAAAGTTTTCACTTTACATTGCTGCCACTGGACAGAAAGATAGTGGCAGCCTCTTGAATAAAATTGATCCTTACCATCCAATCTCCCAATCTAGGTTTCATTCTATCAGAACATATCAGGAAGTAGTTTGAAATGCGTGATGCGACTTTCTAAAAGAGGAACCCAATACAACTGAGACATGTATGGGCTTAACACGAACCGGGCTTACCTCTCTGATCCAGACCCGGAGCGGGAAACCGACTGAGACTTGGATGACTTGCTACTCTTAGAGTCATTTTCTGACCCGGAAGCAGACGCCTTTTCAGAGCCTGAAGGTGATTCAAGGTCTGATTCTTCCCCTGATGCGCTCTGCAAATTACAACACAAATGAACTTTCTTAAAGATAATAACATAAACACCTAGTTAATCGCTACATAAAGATCGGGTTGGTTCTACCGTTACTGAATATAAACTGGGAGGACGGGCAACAAGATCAAGTAAAGGAATGGGCAACAGACTCAAGGGGGTGCTGTGTCACCAATGCTTTATAAAAAAAACATCATTTTGATCAAAAATGTGTCAAGTGTTATAGTATATTTTATATTATATTGACAAATGTGAAAAATAGCTGATGGAAATTGGAATCGAACCCAGGCCCTTTGGCTTCACGTGCCCATGCTCTAAATTTTCAGTCCAGGTGTTTTCCCCGTGCATTTGATAATTTTCCACCCATATTTAAAACAAAGTATCTGATTAATGTGTGGAGTCATCATCCTATATGAACTATCAGTGACACACCCACCGGCAACATGGTGATTTTATGTTGCTGTTACTAATACTAATATATTATTAGTATAATATTAGCTTACTACCTATTCGGGTTATAAGCACTTACTCTACTATGTACTGGTAGGGTGATTGTGAGATGAAATGAAGGACCTACAGTTTAACGTGGGATCCGAACCACGGTGGAGGCCTGGCATTCTCCACATTCACAAGATGTCTTGTCAGAGGTGAAGGAAGGGTTTGGTAATCAGATAAATCTGTGCCGGGACCGAGGATTGAACCCCGGATCCCCAGCACAGAAGTTTGACACCATACCCTTATACCGCCAGGCATGGTGTCTACTCAACTTGACCAATGAAATTCCCGACTTTTCCCCTGATCATTTCCTGAAATTCCCGACTAAAAAGTATGTCACATCCTTCTAACTTCCCCCCTCATTTTTCTACTAATATTTTTTATTAATAATAAGTTTTAAAATTTAAATACACATTTTTTTGAAATATGTATTAACACTGTTTACTAGGAATTATAAAATATATTACACAGCTACAAACAAACAAAAACTACAGTTTGAATAACATTATTATTTACTGATTTAATGGTTATTATATTCATATTTTGAGTAAAACAACATTTTCCTGGATTTTTGTTGTAATTTACCAAATTCCCGACTAATTGCCGTTTTTCCCCGATCACTTCAAATTCCTGTTTTCCCTGATTTTCCCGAATGGTAGACACCCTGGCCAGGTCACCTCTAATAATCTATTAATTAAGTCAAGGGTTACAAGTATGATTCCTGTGTACAGGTGTCATTTAAAAAAATTTACAAGAACTATACTTCATGCGGGGTTATCCTCATAACATAGAGACGATTTAAATCTTCTAATACTTGCTATTGTTATTAGTTGTATTCAGCTCATACCTACTTCCCAACTCTAAACAGTAAACTGTGGGACCCTTGTAATGTTGCATTATGCTGTGTCAAAATTAAGTGTCTTGTGAAGGTGTTTCCCTTAATTGTATTATAATCAAATGCTTGGTGGCAGTGTCGAATATAAACTTATCTTAAAAAAATAATTGATAGGGCTTTAATTTAATTTAAAATCTTTTCTCCTCCAATTTTTAGCAGAATTTCAAATATCACCATATCCACTTCGATGGCCGCGTGGTCTAACGCGCAACTCTCTCATTAGACTTAAGACTGCTGATGGCGGGGGGATTGAGGTTCGATCTTGGTCGGGTGATTTTCCACTCTTTCTCCGTGCAAATGTGGATACACATCCTTTAGATAATGCCTTTCTAATCCCTAAAACCATTGGCATAGTTAGTACATAGGTGTAAAACCCGAATGGGTAGTAATACGTGGTGCTAAGAAATGTATATATCACCATCTTGTTGAGTGTCACTGGGCCTAAAACTGTGTGTAAAGAATAATTATCTAATATTTAGAAAAGAAGCTCTACTTATTAACTATTCCACACACTTAAATTATGTTTTATTTCAATACTAATAAAGGGTATGTTATATTAAATTTGGCCATTTCTGTGCTCTAGTGGTAAGAGGTCCTAGGTGTGATCCCCGATGCTTCCAGAATTTTTCCGTGAAGCGGTGGATTTGGAACGGGGTCTAACTCGGCCTCGTGTTGGACAAATGAGGAGCTACTTTAATAAATAAGTAGCAGCTCCGGTCTAGAAAACTGAGAACAGCCGGAGGGTGTATTGTGACCAAATGGCACCCTCTATCCACAAACGTGGGCACTAATATTGCTAACAGTAGCAACCACTCTGTCAGTATAGCTCGACTGCAGAGCCGTGTTATGGAGTGGGCTTTTTTTTTCAGTTAAATTTATTTTCCCAGGCCCTCAAAACAAGATAACGTTTAATGAGACAAGTGATCATATCATTAACGCCTCTCCTACTCTTCTGCTACAAAAAGTCTTATAATACTTCAAATCCACTGGCAACCCACAAACTTTCCCGAAAGCATTTGGACAGATCACTCTAAAGTGATATAAAGACATATCAATCTTGCCCAGAGCATTAAACCAGTAATTTTATTGTTGGAAAGAAAAAATTCTGATTTGTTTAAAGAAACTAAACAGTTAGATTTGAACTTTCTTTTGGTTTTAGCTATACTTGAAA
>CABFVX010004050.1:29181-73076 GCA_902151425.1 Timema shepardi | reverse complement strand
GTGAACAGAGCCTGGAAAATTTTGAAAATAAATAATTTAAATTTAAAAAATTCAGATAGTTTTTCATGTCACAGATCTTTTATTGCTTTTTTTCGGATTTTGTTTGACGTTTGCGACTGTATAATAAGGCTACAATGCACAGCATTGTTCGTGGCTTCCAGTGGACGAGTAAAAACTGTGTTGAGAGGGATGCCTATAAACACGGGACGGGATATAATCACTTTTAAAACAATAAATAGCTCAATTTTAATCGACCCAGCTCGGGTTTGCAGTTACAATTCTTCTATTTTTGATAGTTTTGATAATTTTACAAGCAAAGTGATTTACTATTTTATCGGTGGTCTAGATTCAAAAAATAATACTCTAATATTTTTTAAATTTTAAAATTAATAATATTTTTTATACATTTAAAAAAACTGTATTTGACCTGAACAAAAAGAACCTAGGGAAATTAAAATCAAAACAATTAAAAACGTTGTAAAATGCGGAAATTAATGGGAAAGCTCTGCCCTGAGTTGAACAATGGGAATCTTACCAGGAAATTACGGAATGTGTGAGGCCCAAGAAAAGTTATCGGAATAATTGTATCCCGGATATAATTAAGTCAGCTAGGACAAGTGGCTTTGGAACCTCTGTAAGCTATTTGATGTGGTCTTCATTCAGGATTATTTTGAAAAATTATATCTTCCTTGAAGCTATTTGCAATGGTTCTCTTCTTGATTTTTCTTTAAATTAGATGCTTCAAGAAGATAATTAAAGTGGTCTTTCACTAAATAAAATTAAAATTGAATGCTTTCAGAAACTATTTGGAGTGGTTCTCACGTGAAAATTCTTCAAAATCACACGCATACGGAAATTATAAGGAGTGGTCTTCCCTTAGAAATCTTTGAAATTTGAATGGTCCTAGATTGCTCCTTGCCTGATTTTCCTAACAGTTAAATATCTCTAGATTCTAGAATTTATTCTAAGTATTCGTCTGCGTTAAATTTTTATAGTTTGAATAAATCTATAAGTCGTTTTGATTATTATTCAAGGGCCACTCTCAGCTTCAAATTCAATATCAGGGGAATTGAAATATATCTGGAAGAGAGAAAATATATTTCAAGGGAGGCAGATTTTTTCCAGGGGGCACCGCCTCATGCTCCCCCGGTTCCAACACCCCTGATTAGCACCCTGGTTACTATTAATAATTTTACTTTCAACCCAAGCTACATTATAGCGTCTCCCCCTCTCTCCCCGGAATGCCATCATGTCCCCGACGACTACTACTAGGTCAAATACGGTATATAATATTTATACTTTTTTTATCCAAGACGTTTCAAGCAACTCTAGGCAATGTAGGGTATTTTTGAGGAAACTATAGGCCTAGCTATATTTCTAGAGCTTCTTTCAACACTTTAAGACTTATTTACATTTGTAAGTGCATATTTAACGTATATACAAGGCATACACATTCAAGCCTTAGTTATACAGAATTTTTCGGGGCAATGTGATTGTGTTGAACCCCCTATCTCACATCTCCCTCCCCCACCCCCTTCCTTGGTATATCCCTGGAAATCAAACATAGTTGGCACTTTCTAACCTACCATGTGCAAATGTGAAATGTTATACTCGTATGCTGTTTGCATGCCCCATCGGGCTACCATTCCAATACCATGCTTATGGCCTAGCTATATTTCTAGAGCTTCTTTCAACACTTTAAGTCTTATTTACATTTGTAAGTGCATATTTAACGTGTATATAAGGCATTCACGTCCAAGCCTTAGTTATACAGAACTTTTCGGAGAAATGTGAGAGTGTTGAGCCCCCTTTCTCATATCTCCCTCCCCCACCCCCTTCCTTGGTACAGCCCTGGAAATCACACATAGTTCGCACTCACTAACCTACCATGTGCAAATGTGAAATGTTATACTCGTATTCTGTATGCATGCCCCTCCCCTTTCGTATATTTTAAAATCAAAATTAGACTTCAATAAACCTGATACACATATAAGATTTTAACAGGTCGTCTTTGATTATGTTTATCTATTTATCTTTGCGCTACCATTCCAATACCCTGGTTAGACAAAGCTTGTTTACGTTTCTTTAGCACCACATCTCACACCTTGAGGCGGTTTTTGCATATTACCAATTTTAACAGCAAAATATCAAAAAGAACAATTTTGCGTTTTTTAAAAGGGTATTTTTTTTAAATATGAAATTGGACTGTAAACTTTATCAAGGCCATAGATCATACAAAATGATATATTAAAATGCACTTATCGCAACGTACCATTTTCAAGGCCTGAAGGGTGAGCACTGCTATGGCGACAGGAATCATCCTTCAAAAAACACAACAAAACATGGATGAAATAAACAGTAAAAGGTAGAGACTTAAGTTCCCATCAATATAACTAATCTCCAATCGGCCATTTTGTGTTAGTTTTTTGGTTTATTTGCGTTTCTTTCTAGCTGTTCAGGTTATACATATATACGAGAACTATAATAATGTACTAGGGATGAGAAAGGGGGCATTTTAGAAGTAATATAGCCACATTTACGTGGAAGGTGCGTGGGAAATAATTTAGGGAAAACCACTCTTAGTAGATCCGACTGGAATTAAAACCCTGATCCCTCCGCGTCATCCTCAAGACTGTCTAAACCTAGAGTCACGCCTTAGACCGTTCGGCCACTGAAGCGGGTTCCTGAATAATTATTGGTCTCAATTTTAAAATTTATCTACACCAGATTAACATGATGCCTCAAAAATAAAAAAAATAATTAGTTATAGATATACCCGCTCTGCTGTAGAGGATGAAATCAGCCAAAATCGATGTAGGCCTATTGCGAGATTTATTATTATTATTATTATTATTATTATTACTGCCCCTTCATCTTATTTCGGACCGTAATGCCATGTCTCTGCACAGTGGCCCCAGCATCATTTGTAATGTTTTACTTTTCGTTGACTTGAACATAATAACCAAACTAACGAAAGGTTATACATAACTGACATTTTAACAATGAAAGTAAAGCTTTGTGCAAACAGGTCTAAAGATCGAGGTCGGCCTTTTCTATCAACACAAAACGTTGCGTGCATTGTTCAGTGGTACTGAGAGATCTTCTCTGGGATTCAGGCGGGACAAGATTTACAAGATGGAGGCCCATTTCCACGTTTCACACGATAGTGATGATGAAGCTCCTTGTAAAGAAAAGAAAGGTAGGTGAATGTAGTTTAAATTAATTGTCTAGTAAAAATCAAACTACATGCCCCTATGAAAATTAAAATAGTTTTAATCCTTAACGACGTTGCCTACTTGTTGGATTCGTGGCTATTAACGAAGCGAATTGCATCTTAACTTGATGATCTTAGACACTCTAAGGAAAATAAACATTATACCTCAACGTGCAAAACATAAAAGGAAGGAAAAAAATGAGTAATTCACCCCGTGAGGTCTCTTGTTTATAGGCTGATATCACAGTCCCTCTTCCACTGTCGAGTATATACACTCACTCTACTATTTGCTTCTGGACAACATTGACTTGAATTCCTAAATACACTTTTTCTTCTTTCCTATTCTAGATAGAAATATGTTTCTAAGAATCTTTTGATTTACATTATGGCCATTTTTGTGAATAAACCTAAGTAGCCTAAGTTGTAGACCTAGACGATTTAAAAAATTTAAAAACTACTTTAAAATAAAAAATATATCTTTGTGATTATGAATTACTATTATTAGAATTATTAAAGAAATTGTGGTTTTTGTTTTAATGTTATATAATATATTATATGGTATTGCAATTATATATTAATGCATCAATATATAATTCCAATGCTATATATTAATTAATAATATAATATATAATATAATGTAATCAACACGGTCTAAATTGAGGCGTGTGTTTGTTTAACATTCGCTATGTTCTGGATCGTGAATGACAAAACAAGTATTACAAGGTGCTTAGATTAACTAGTGAACAAATAGAACATATGCACTGACAACATACACAGTGTGTCTGCATTCCTTAAGGTAGATCAGGCCCGAAGCAAGGCTAGATAGTAGTGTTTCCAGGCTAACAGGGCCAACTAATCACCATCGAGTCTAGGGGGTCATTCTGCGCGTTTTTGGGGCTACGTGGATTAGGACACCAGATCATCAGTACATGTATTGGAGAGCTACCATTGAACCCAGGGTACCGGGGTTCATAAACCGTATAGGATCACTTAGAGGTCAGTCGGGCCATTGGTTAAGAATTCCTTGCTATGCTTCGTTCTGTTACGAGCTCCTAATTATTTCCATTGAGTTATTTAATATCTTTTAAATGTTCCTTATCAACATCACATTTTGGGTGACCTGGTGGTCTAGGGGTAAGGTGTCAGACTTCTATGCTGGCGGCCGGGGTTCAATCCTCGGTCCCGGCAAAGATTTATCTGATTACCAAACCCTTCCTTCACCTCTGACAAGACCTCTTGTGAATGTGAGGAATGCCAGGTCTCCACCGTGGTTCGGATTCCACGTTAAACTGTAGGTCCTTTATTTCATCTCACATTCACCCTACCATTTGCACATTAGCGTAAGTGCGTATAACCCGAACGGGTAGTAAGACGCGGTGCTAATAATAATAATAATAATAACATCACATTTTGTAAAATAACATAGTAGTACAATAAAAACGCATGAAAACCCAAACCGAACGTCAGTTATGAAACTATACAATCATAACCCAGTCATTTCTCCCAATCTAGGCCGCAACCCATCCTGACAACCTAGGCCCACTAGGACGAGGTGACATTTGGTCACAATACATTACATACATACGGTATTTTAATATTAATGAACATATAACTCCAATGTATTAATATTAATTGATTAATATATAATTCCAATCTTACATATAACATTGAAACAAAAAACAATTATGGTTTTTATTTAATTGTTTTGTATAATATATATTAAAACACTTGAACTAGATATTAATTTATTGTATTTTATATTAATTAATGTATATAATATATAACACCGAAAAAAATTCGCAAATAATTATAAAAATAATTATGTATTGACACAAATAATTATTTTTATTTCTAAAGAGTTTTTAGAATTTTTTAATTCTCATGTGTTGATATAATTATTCGGTTTAGAAAATTGCACCTAAATTACCTCAAATAAACACAGTGTGATACAATGGTATAACCAGATATGCATTTGGTGTAATAGGAGGGGGGGGTGGGTATAAAACAAGGTCTTAGCCAGAATGCAATTTCGGAGGGCGAGGGGCTTTTACGGACCCCCACATTCTAAAAACTGGAGTAAAAAAGAAAGAAATATAAACATTAAAAACCAATAGAATATATTTAGAGTTTTATTTCTCCACCTGTAATAGGTATTTACAACAAAAATAGGTCAAATTGCTTGAATCTTACTCTACTCTTTGGTTAAGGTTGAAGAAGATACTGAATAACTTAACCTGTTAATAATAACAATTAATATATATATAATATGAGTATTTTGACATATTTTCTATCTATAAATTAGCGAATTTTTTGTTTGGAATGCAAGCAAGGAAGCGTTTATTAAAATTTAATATTAGCACGGCCGTGTTTGCATTTTATCGAAGATATTATTAATGTGCATTTACCAATTGTGAATTTCAAAGGCACTTTTAATTTGCACAACGATACATCTTTTGAATATCAAGTCATAAGGTTGGTCTTAAAATGTAGCCAGTACTATTTTATTTTTAGTATTATTATTGCAAAAGCTTATATTAACATTTTCATGGTCTAAGTGGTGATGGTGTTGATGGTGTTGGGAGATGTCCTGTTTTTCCCCCTCGGGTTCACGATTGGCGTGATAAACAAAATCTTTGGATTGTTTATATGATATTGTTCCAGATGATGTTGATAATCCAGAGATTGCTGATTTTGAAAAGGCTATCTCATTGACTGGTAAGTAGGCTACAAAAAAGACAAACCTATATAATATTTATGGATAATTTTTTGCACACTGCTATTTACTGGTTATTATTAATATAATTATTTCAAACACTTTCAGACATAGTATACACAGTGTGTATATTTACAGGCTTCCATTTAAAGCCATAATAAAACAAACCCAAATAAATAATTTTGCTGAATGACACCCAATTTTCACAAAAATTGTCCCTACTCTCACAATAGATAATCCTGCCAAATACAGGGTGATCAGGGTTTGATCCCGACTGTGCACCGAGGGTGGTTTTCCCTAAAAGCTTTCCACTCTTCTTACACGCAAATGAGGGTGCACTTACTCTAAATATAACCTACCTAATCCCCAAAAAAGGGTGACCTGGTGATCTAGGGGTAAGGTGTTAGACTTCTGTGCTGAGGTCCGGGCCTCAATCTTCGGTCCCGGCACAGATTTATCTGATTGCCAAACCCTTCCTTCACCTCTGACAATACATCTTGTGAATGTGGGGAATGCCAGGCCTCCACCGTGGTTCGGATCCCACGTTAAACTCTAGGTCCTCCATTTTATCTCACAATCACCCTACCATTACACATTAGCGTAAGTGCGTACAACCCGAATGGCTACTAAGACAAGGTGCTAAAAAATAATAATGGTTTTTGGTAGGGGTCCTTCCCTGACTCCCTTCTCCAGATCTTAGGCTGAATGGCAAAGGGAAGGTCCCTGGAGGGACAGCCGAAGCTGGAACGGGACAACCTGGCCGAGGACACTCAGTATTTCTAAAAGGATAGAAAATTAATACAGAAACACAATTTAAACAATCGAAATTTACGAGAAAAGTGAAGTGATAATCTCATTAAAAGGTGCCACCATATCCAAATAGTGGTTTTTGTTTCTTCCTACGATGTTGGCTTCGGGCGTAGGTAGACTGGGGTTTGAACCCGGCGGGCATCAACTTTCTCCTTCCCCCTCAAAGGAAGATTAGGCACTGCTACCTTGCACCACGACTTCCTTACCAAGGTAGATTAAGTCCAACCTAGCCCATCATAACCTATCCTAACTTAACCTAACCTCGCCCACCCTCTCCCTAAGAGTTAAGTTTACCTCGGACTTTACGAAGAATATACTGAACAGTAGTCTGCTGGCGATTTATTATATTCATTTCCAATGAATAATAACCTATGAGTTCCCAATCCCTCTGTTTACAATTCATTCTCGTCGAATCTACGGTTCCCGATCCAACATTCTTTAACATTATAAATGTTCAATCCTCATCCACCCTTTGCCATCTTTCTCATCCTCCTCCCCGTGGAACCAGGGTGGATTACGGCTGACCGTTCCGATAATCAGCCTGAACTTGCAGGTGACCGGGGGTTCACTCCCTGGTCTGAAGATGGCTACCGCCGTCAGTAGTGAGTCTTCCAATGATTCAAGAGCAGGGACAATCTATTGTATACATTAATATCCCTATTTGACTAGTGTCGCTATCTCTTAGGATAATTATTATTAACTGTTTTACAATAGCAATATATTTTCAAAATTAAAAACAATCCAGTTCTGAAAGGTTTGCTAAATATGTCTAAATATAGTTACGTTTTCTTTTTAAACTGTATTGAAATTATTTATTATTATTATTATTATTATTAGCACCGCGTCTTACTACCCGTTCGGGTTATACACACTTACGCCAATGTGTAATGGTAGGGTGATTGTGGGATGAAATGGAGGACTCTACAGTTTAACGTGGAATCCGAACCACGGTGGAGGCCTGGCATTCTACACATTCACAAGATGTCTTGTCAGAGGTGAAGGAAGGGCTTGGCAATCAGATAAATCTTTGCCGGGACCGGGAATTGAACCCCGGCCGCCAGCATATTGAAATTATTTAATTAACCACTTATTTTATTTAAAATAATTTATTTAAATAATTAACATTCTCGCTAGTTTACATTCCTTGAATTACCTGGCCACCTCTTTGATTTTAATACATGAGGTTTTATTAATTATTAATATTTTGTAGAAAAAAAAGGTTCACCACGTCTTATTACCCATACGGGCTATTTGCAATTTGATTATAAAGAGGTTGAGACTAAGATCACACACTTTAGAGGAAACGTACCTGAATTTGCGGGCAGCGTGAGTGAGAAACCAATGACAAAAAATATTTCATTTTATTTATTTAAAAAGGTATTATTGACTTATAATAAACCCTCTTCAGTGGCCGCATGGTCTAAGGCGCCACTCTCGTAGTAGACTAGATTGGTAATGACGGGGAGCTGGAGGTTTGAATCTCGGCCGGATGTATTGAGGATGGCTTTTTCTAAAATTGTTTTCCCCTCTCCCTCCACTTAAATGTGGCTACACTTATCTTTAAATGTAACTCTTATCCCTAAAGCCATTAGCGTGCTTCGTACATAAGCGTACCTGAACAGTAACTAAAAAACTTTAAAAAAAAGTACTAAACATCTAGCGGCCCGCCTTGTGGATTTCCATTGAGAAGCACTATTCTACGGTATGTGATGACATAGTTCAGGGCTGTCCAACTTGAAGTTATCTAAGGGTCTCATCTTGTATTCCTACACAGTATCAACAATGTTTTTTTTTAGTTGATATTAAAAAGAAAATCCAAAGTAAGGTATTTTAAATTTGTGTATAAATTAAACATACAAATGTTACATGATAGGTCTCTGGACTAATAACTAATATAATGTTATATTAAAAGTATTATAATAATTTATACACAATATGGTACAACAAATAATACATATAATACATTTTACATAATTTGAGTCTGATCATGTTTAAGGAACTATTGGATTACGTTGTATTTTTGTAATCTTTTCTAATACGTCACGGGCCACAAAATATACTGCCGATGGTTACCAATTAGACAGGCTTGTTGTAAAGAATAGACCATCCATTGTATAGTTGGCACATGATTTATCAAGGAGGACATTTTATTTCTCCCACTAGGCTATGGAAAATACAACTACTTGCTTCTGCTGACAGCCATGATAGGGACCATAGGGCACCAATGTGATTTAAATGGTGTGTCTTTCCTGTTACCCTCGGCAGAATGTGACTTACACCTCACTCAAAGAGACAAGGGTCTACTAAATGCTGTCATATATACGGGTGAGTAGATCTTATATAATTTTACAGCCACTCACGTAAGTAAATATTGGAAATTTTATAGTCCAATTTTATTAGACAAAGCCTTATCCAAAAGATAAAAAAGTGACTATATTATTTTCCAGACCCGTATTAATACGTCAAGTCATGTTACCTGCAGTTGAAAATTAAGAAATAGCTTATCTATACTTATAAAAGAGTATAATGTTTTAAATTTTGGACTTAAAAAGATTTTTATCTTCATAAAGGCAATTTATATGAAAATTGGGATGTATTTGAAAGGCTATAGCATTCTAGTAACATCAACCATCATTCAAAAAAAATTCAAAAACTTATAATTCTGATATTATTAAACATAGCTATTTTAAACTTAAATTTAATTTGTTTCCAGGCATGATATCCAGCGCCTTCATGTGGGGATTTCTATCAGACACTTTTGGTCGTCGCATTCCGATAACAGTAGCATATTTCTTAGATGCGATTCTGAATATTTGCTCAAGTTTTGCGCCGTCATTCTGGGTGCTGCTAGTAATTAAATTCTGTACAGGATTTGTGTAAGTTTATATAATTGATCAAACTCACTTTAATTACATAACAAGTCCACTTCGGTGGCCACATGGTCTAAGGTGCTACTCTTGCAGCGGAATAGACTACTGATGATGGGAAGATTGAAGTTAGAATTTCAGTCGTGTTTACTGAGGGTGGTTTTCCACTTTCTTTCTATCTTTGCGAATGCGGGTGAACTTCCTTTAAACATGGCCTTTCTAATCCCTAAAAAATTAGCGTAATTATTAAATAAGCGTATAGCCCGAATGGGTAGTAAGACGTTGTGCTAAAAACACACACATAGCTTTTACAAGGAAGAAGGTATACAGGAAACCACACAACATGGTTTTTACAATGAAAAGAATAAAGCCTTATTCACACTATAAGTCACATCAACGTAACGATACGTACTGACATCGTCATATCAAATTAATATTCAATAGATTTTATTAGGAAGCATTCATACCGAGCAGAAATGTAACGGACCATCATTGGCGGAAAACAGCAGACACTCAAACTGCGTGAAATTGGGTTAAGTCAGTGCACTCTTACCGTTAGTTTGCTCTGTGCCTTTTGCAAAACCTTCAAGGGGAATCGTGTGTAGGAACAATTAAAAAAAACTATTTTTAATTAAAACTTGTTCTAATAATTGTGTTTCGATCAAAACATTTTTTCAATTTAAAAAATATAATTTTAAAGATATTTTAACTGATGAAATCAATGTATCACATTTTACAAACCTATTAACCGCAAATGTTCAATTTTTTATATTTGACTCAAGGGAGTATGAAAAGGCCAATGTTTTTTTTTCAGTTTTATGGAATTTTTATATTATGTGCAGATGGTTACTATGTAATGCATGTGGGACACAATTATTTTCTTTTAATTGCGGGTGATAATGTGATGTTATGATATTGAGTGTGTTCAGTATTACAGACTTGAAAAATGTTGTTCTGATCAGAATGCACAGGTTATTGTGAGCCTAATTTAATCTGCATTCATAGCATGCTACCTTTCTTTCATGCTGCTGATCATTTTAATTATGATAAATATGCCCAAATTTAATTTAAGCAAATGCTATCTCATGAAAATGTTCTGCCACCAGAATAATTCAAAAGGTTTACTGCAGAAGGCTATTTTACAATTAGAAAAACTAACCAATTTTGGTCTGGCACATGGTCAGATATGACAACTGAGCAATTAATAATGCGAAGCATGAAACCTATTGGTGGTTTGACGCAAGGCTTGTCCAGTGCTACTCTTATGAAGTCGGTCCATGCAATGGCAGCCACATCAAAAGTAATTGATGTGATAGAGGCTTTCACCGGCGTCGCCACATTGACTTTAGAACAACGTGTTGAGCTACGTAGGTACATCCCGTCAAAGCCAGGATATAACCGACACACAGAAAATTACTGACTGCGTACAACTCACCAGAGTGATCATCACAGTTGCGCGTATCGATTTCATATAGTCTTGCAGCTACAAAGATTGTTAATGGTGACAGCTCTCAAGCCACGGTAGGAAATTCTTTCAATAATGTGCACTTGAAGCGAAAGATAAGTGTGAAGTCCCTAACCACGGCTACTCGGGTAATTTGAAATCAAGATAATACCGTGCATGTGAATCTAATGCAGCTCTTTTCACAGAATGCTGTGCATTATTCTCAGTGTTTAAGATTTGGAAGACTATATTTCTTACAAACTTGCCTCAAGGTCACCTATTCTATTTTAGCACTTCTGAAACCTCTGGAATCATCAGCAGCACATACACAAGAGCTTAACACCACATCGGAGTCTTACACCACAGATGGAGGCTTTTTAATACATCGTGTAATATGGCAAAGCATGATAGGAGGATACCATGATATGAGGAAATAAAAAAAAGAATGTATATTTAATCAAACAGCACTACTCAGCACCACAAATTACTGTTGTCTTTGACAGATATGTTCAGCCATCTACTATGGATATTGAATATGAGTGGTGGGTTGCAACAAAAATTTCGGCTGATGTAGTCATTGATGAACATGCAGTAGCCTTCACCTCACAAAAAGAGTTTCTTGCTAACAACAACAACAAGTTCCAGATGATAAATCACATTTAAACACACTTCTATTCAAATTGTATTTTGTTGCTTCAAGCTATGGACAGTACTGGATGGTTGGTACTGCAAGCAATGCCTCCAAACCATCAGTTATAGCTGGAACTGAAACAGATTTACTTGTGCTACGCATTACTCTTGCAGCAATAGATGAAGATGTACAGATGTTAATACCTAGATTCCACAATTTACAACAAAACATTCTCAGCAGCAAGACTTTGCAAGAGGCTCTGGGTGATCTATCTGCATTGCTGCTCTTCCTACATCGTGTTGACAGCAGCTTTCAACTAGCACCACTTCCCCCAACATCTGAGGCAATGCGACAGCACCCATACAGAGTATATTATCAAGTACATTTTTGGAAAGGAGTGCATTTGAACCCCACAGACTGGGGATGGATTCTGCAAAATAGTTGATAAATGCCAAATCTATCATTGCGTGATCCTGCTCCTGGAAAGTTACTGAAGATGATAAATTGTAAAAGTGGATATCAAAGAAAAACTTGTGAGTACTGTAAAATTGACATAAATTGTTCAATTATGTGGGGCTACTATACCGGGCGTGGATTTTGTAACTGGGCCCAAGTACTAAAGGAAGAAGATGAGGGTGTAGAAGACCAATTTCTACATGAAACAAGTGTGGAAGATTCTTCATGTAACCAGTGACACGCCGCTGCAAGATGTAGCAGATCTACATTCATCGGACTTCTTGAAAAAGTTCTTTATATTAAAAGAGGGCGTGACATACTTGCTTTAATTGATTTCAAGACGAAACGTAATAGTATGAAAACAAACATGGTGTCATTAATCTTGACGAGCTTTTAATCTACTCGAAAATAAATTACGCTGGCAATAATCTGTTTCTAGTTTGTCTTGCAAAGGATTATGGGTAAAAATACATTTCTTCTACTGCGTGAATTGCTGCACCATTTGGAAAGATTCTCTTCGCTATGTGTAAGTCAAACTTTAACCTTAACCAATATACCATATTACAAAAACTTAAGTTAGTTAGTTAAGTTAGAGATAAACACTGGAAAAGTTCTGCCTGGTTGAGTTTGCAATGATTTCAATAAAACGTGAATACCCAAGAGTCTTGGATCCGTGCATTAATTCTCCATTGTATTGTCCAAAATTCATCCCGTTCTCAAAGTCGTTCATAGCTCATATTTTAAGGCAGGACCTATGATGGAGGGGTGATCTCGTCAATCAATTTGAGTTCTCAGAAACATAGCCTCCTGTGACTAGCGGGGTTCGGCATCTATGACAAGCCAGGGGTCCCGGGGTTTGAATCACGTTTTCTGGTGCCATTTCGTAACTATAAGTGAAATGAATTGCTGTGAACGGCAATCATGAACGACCAATAATAGAAAATGATTTTGCCACTCTTAAGGTATGAAAAATGTATATTTGTTAACGACGTTGCCTATTTGTGACACAAATAAAAGTATGGATACACTTTTCCATGTTAATGCATTTAGGTTTTATTTAGATACTTTTATCGATAGAATTGAGACAAAAACCATATTTACTTAAATACTCGTAATAGTAGACTTACATAGTCACAAGATTTTTTAAAATCCCGAAGCAGTTTGTGTATATATATTTTAAATCGCCTACAACTTTGGCAATTTGGTTTAATTAACAAAAATTACCGATTGGAATCTTTCTGTCAAGATCTAGATAAATATATATCCATGGAAGCATATGTTTATCTAGAAAAGGAAACAAGAAATAGCTTATTTTGAGATAGTCTGTATAGTCCAAACGTGTTTTTAGAACAATAAAGGAAATTCACATCAACGCTGTTAAAGCATGAATTTAATAACACGAATGTTTAAACTTGCCAGTGTTATCAGCAGATAAACAAGAGGCCTCACAGAGTGAATTGTCCATTTTCTTCCCTACAGATATATTTTGTTGGCTGGTGTTAAATTGTGCTTAGGTTGCTCTGGTGTATCAAGCTGAGATGCAGCCCACTTCACAAAATTTCTTTGAATTCATCAAATATGCAACGTCTTTATAATGGATAACTAAATATTCAGGTCCATACTTTACATTGAGAAATGTAATACTATAAAGTAGAAGATAGGAGACCGAGAGGATGACCAAGGTCACAGATGGATTAAGGGAGTAAGAAGGTGTGTGGAGGAGAGAGGAAACGACTGATCCAAGGTGGAGGGAGAGGGACGGAGGGATGCAAAGGAGGTGGTGGAGAGGCTCATGTTCCAAACAGACTCAAACAGTGACCGGAAGCTGTTCATGATGATGATGCTGATGATGCTGATGATGAATACTATGCAAAGGAAGAATACGCCTTTTTTATCATATAATTTTAATATTATGTGTGTAACGATACTTATTCTCTTATTATACTAATGATTCATAATTTTATGTAATAAACTACTAATATTGTGTAGTATGATATGGAGCCTGATGAGGAATCAGGAAATACATGCAACTAATTGATCAGTAAGCTGTCAACATCTCGCCCGTTGTCAAGAAATGTAAAACTCGGACTGTACAAAACAATAATCTAAAGTTTATTCTCCATGGCTGTGAAATAAAGTCTCTTACCTTAAATGAAAGGAAGACATTAGGGAGATCGAAATCAAAGTACTCAGGAAACTACTTGGTTCAAAAAGAAACTAATGGAGATCAAAGGAGGTTACATAATGATTAGTTATATAGCATCTACTCATCACCAAATATTGTCGGTTAGGATAAGCAAATCTCGCAGGTTATGGTGAGCAGGATATGCATCGTTAATGGAATAAACTATAATCGCTTTCAAGGTACTGAATTGCGAACCCAATGAGAAGAAACCATTGGGAAGATCTAACTCAGATGAGAGGATAACATTAGGATGGGCCTGAAAGTGATAGGATATAAATAGGGGGACTAGAATATAACTAGCTCAAGATAGGGATGGGTGGAGTACTTTTTTTTTAGGGGTGGCCATGAAATTTCGAGTTCCTAGTGCCATAGAGTAAGTATGAAGCTTAATAATGAAAAAATCTAGTGGCGACGAATTCTATAGTACCGGTCCAAGAACTAATATAATAATAATTGTATTTTAAATACTAAAAAATATTTTCTCTTTTAAAGAATTTGTGGTCCTGTATCCATGGTAAAGGCATATCTAGCGGAATTTCACGGACAATCCAGTCGAGCAAAAGTAATGATGTGTACAGGAGTATTTGCATCATCAGCAAATGTAATCATACCAGGTATTAAATAAGTTCTTATATTAATTTGTTGAAATAATTGATGTAACTAATTCTACGATAACCCTTCGTTTAGCCGGATGAATAACGAGCTTACCTTACTTGGTTCTTCTATGATGTAATCTATAAGACAGGACCATATTGTAGTTATTCAAAGTAAGACTTGCCTTTACATATTGCATCATGAACTTCTCTTATTTTAACTATGACATGATAAAACCCAGCAAGTTAAGCTTTCAGGATACACGAAGGGTACAAATAGATATACAATGTACCACTCAACCTCTGTTTTAATTGTGTCAGTAGATTAAATTAGCAAATTGATGATTTACCTATAAGATAGTCACAAAACAATAAAAGTAAAAATATAATTAATCTCTGAAATTTATTATTATAATACTACTACTAATAAAAAAATTCTCAAGAAAAATATTGAATTTATTTTCCTTCTCTCGGGGTTTGTTCAAAACCATTTGATATATGATGCCATAACCATTTTATTTTAAGACATTTATCAAAGTTAAAAATGACTAATATGTGTCCAAGCAGATTGAGTCACTGGTAAATTTCTCAGCGTCCCGCGCCACCGTTGCATGTCATTGATAATAATTCATATTTTTGTTGAACTTGTGTAGGGTTAGCGTGGATTATAATCCCTCAACCGTGGTCTTGGGAACTGTTTGATGGCTACATCGTGTACAGCTCTTGGCGAGTATATGTGTTGGTATGTGCAATGCCGAGTCTCCTGGCTGCGTTCTTAATGACCTTCTTCCTAGAGAGCCCCAAGTTCCTTATGGCTATTGGCCGAAACGAACAGGCGATTGATGTGCTGCGTAGCGTCTATAGGATTAACACCGGAAGAGATGCACAGACGTACCCTGTGAGTACTGAGTGTGTACAGAGGCACCAAGTGTACAATATCGACACTACTTGTACCATAGCTCCACCACATATACAATCATACTAACCAACATTGATATATCACCTTAAAAATAATCTCTTGTGGCTCTGGTATAGAGTATAATGTAATACAAGAAACCTGTCTCCAACAAGCGCAATTTGGGATTTCGTGAGAGGTTTGGTCAGTCTTTTTTAAAAAATATATATTTTTAGAGTTTTCATTACGAGAAGTGGTATGATTAATGTCCATCCATGGTTCTTTCAGGTTATCGGGATAGCTTGCGTCCGCCATATTGGATTTTATTATTTTGTTAGCTTTGGAAACACGCGCAACCTACCCGTCATTTGTTTGTTGCACGTGCACTTTACGTATTGATTTTAATTTAAAATTAATATTCCAATGTGGACGCTTGCTTTATCACCTAAGACGCTTGTAAAAAACATTAGATTAATGATAAAATTTCGGTCCATCCTCGATGAAAGAGTGTTTTTGGATGAGATTATTTATAGGCAAATCATGTCATTTTATCAGACCAAATTCGACTAGAAGTCGTCATATCGCACTCGTACTATAAGAACAGTTCCGCGTGAAAGGGCACTAAGTCACAATTTATCACCGTCGAATGAGCGAACCCTCGCTAAGCGGGGTATGCCTGTAATATATTCTTCAGATTATTATTTCTCTATATCCTGTTCATAGAACAATCCTTTCTTTCTTTCTATAAAAAAAAGTATTGTTCTCCTTCATCTCGCTATTGGTATTTATAAAAGTAGCCTCGCTCTTATTCAATTAAGTGAAACACAACCAACTAGACACGGAAATCGAACCCAGTGTCATGTATCTAGGTTATATTTTTCACTCAAATGAATTTATTCAATTTTTTAGGACTGATTCTGGGAACACTCATCACGTGCCATTTTGAGATACATTAATAGGGGGAAGGCTCTATCTATGTTACTGGGATTAAGTGAGGAGTGTAGTTTAGAGATAAAATGTCAGTGGCTTTACTGTTTATATAGAAAAACTTTTTGGCTAAAATAAATGAATAACAACCTAGTCAACTAATTAACCTTTCTATTAATAATCTTTCTACAGTCACTGTTTAAATATTTTAAACATCACAGAACATGTCTTCCTTGTCAACTTGTTTTCATACTATTTACTAGTATATTTAAATATACTAATAAGTTCATTATTGATGGAATATCAATTTATCTATTATTTTTGATAAGTAATACCTTTCATATGACCTATAATTTTTTATTTCAAACACATTAAATTTTTTTCAAATAGTCTTTAACGTTTTTATTGTATTAATAACTCCAACCTAGTCAATTACCAATTTTCCACTATTCATTTTGCTTATCAGATAATCAAATAGCCTGCTATTAATTAAAAGATTTTATCATCACAGATTATTATTCTTTCCTTGTTTTCTGCTAATTTATAATTTCAGATCATTATTATTGTAACAGTCTCACTGATGATTTTTCGAAATGTTATTGTGCCTGTTTTAATTTACTTAATTCATGATAAATTAGGTTTTCCCTTGAATAAATTATCTTTATGTTATGTTTATTTTATCTTGATTTAATTGACCAAAGAATTTGAACCAGTAAATTTAAGTAATTGTAACATCCAGGTACGCTCCTTATATTATAAAGTAGATAGAATATTACTCCAGTATAAATATAAGAGTTCAAATAATTTTCTTACTATGGTGGTACACACTTTTTTTGTTAGCGCCCCACATATGTACTAATTTTGCTAATGAGTTAGGGTTGATATAGTTTGAATTTGTAGGAATTGTACCTGCATCTGTGCGGAGGGAGAATGGGAAAACATTTAGAGAAAACCCCTCTTAGTACACCCAACTGGAATTCTAACCCCAATCTCCCTGTCCTCGAAAGTCTGGTCTACTGCGAGAGTGACGCCTTAGACCCTATGGCCACCTAAGCAGGTTAACAGTTGTTGAATATCTGTCATGAGCATAGCGGCATTATACGAGAAACTCTTTAAATGAATAGAAAACGTTGTCATTAAATTCCAGGACACCCTTGATAGAAATTCAACAACTGTTGACATCACCACGTGAATAAAATTAAAATATTGTGTTTTTACTGGAAAAATATTTGATTTATTTTGATCAAAAAAAGTTTTGATATTAAAACTTAGTAAGTACTGCCCTTAACTCATGTTTCCTAAACTCCCACTTCAAAGGGGCGCTGTACCGCTGATGCTAAATCAAAAAATAATATATCAATTTGATAGGTGTAGTGCCACCATTTTTATTAATTATTTTTCTCCCATTAATTTTTATAGAAATGTGAATACCATAATTTTGTCAATGTTTATTGAGCCTACAACAGAGAATAAAGAACAAATATACAGTGTCTCCATAAATAATTCACTTCCCTATACGCCTTAATAAACTAGTTAGTTCAGAAAATATCTTAAAACTGTCTGTGGTAATAAATAATAAAAATAAATAAATTTATTTATTTGTGCTATTAACAACCGCAAACTATTTTAAGATAGTTCCTGAATAACTACTTTACTAAGGCTTATAATTTGATGATAAGATTATGGGAGTTTGGTACACAGCTTTCAATAAAATCCAATCAGAAACAATAAAAAGCCCCAGACATCCATGCATTTTTGTCTTGTAAAAATTGCACATTTGGTCATAAGACAATGTTTGAATCAAAATTATGTAATAGAGGAAAGGGTGCTAAAAGGGAATTCACCCGGGCACAAAATCACAATTAAGTTGGGCCTGTATAGGCCCGACATTTTAAACTTTTCTTTGTTTTAAAATATACATAGCGTTAATATTGTAAGAGTGTTTCTAGTTCAAATACATTAATGGATATTTTACTTTTAACAGGTCAAGGTTTTAATCCAACGTAAAATGTCAATTAACGAAGAGACTCCGTTCAAAATGATCGACAGCAAAAACATTCTAAGCGTTTTGAAACAGGGCTTTAGTAAAATAAAGCCATTATTTAAGCTGCCACTACTGCCAAAGATACTTCTGGTTTTTGTCATTCAATTTGGAACTTTATTTGGGTAAGTGGACTTTATTATATGTTGTTTATAATCTAGTAATATAAATAATTTAAAATTAACTCTTAAATTTAGTTTAAAAGTTTATTTATATCATTTGTAGTTTTTAAATTGTCAAATAATCTTCCAAAATGGGTTCGTAAATGGGCTCACAGTTGGCCTCTGAGTTAATAGGCCTATTTATTTTGAAGTACCGTATTAATTCTTTACAGTTTACACCATGGCCTCGGTTCACAAACATATGTAATTATATAATAATAATAATAATATTTAGCACCACGTCTTACTACCCGTTCGGGTTATACGCTTTAAGTACTAATTACTCTAATGGATTAGGAATTGGGAAGGTTGAATTAGAGGAAGGGAACCCACATTTGCGTGGAGGGAGAGTGGAAAACCATTTAAGAAAAACCACCCCCGGTTCACCCGACCGAGATTCGAACCTCGATCTCCCCGTCCTCAGCAGTCGAGCTCAACACGACAAGTGCGTTAGCCAACTACGCCACCGAGGCGGGTATGTAATTATAAAATTGTTTAAATTTGTATATCTCTGCGTCCAAAATGCTCATTTTTGATTTGCTCAGTTTAGGGGAAATAGGTACAGTAGTAGACTATCTTAAGACAACCAGCTATTTCCCGTATAAGGAATTCTCCAACTAAGTGACATAGGGCTGGGATACAAGGACACAAAAAGACCTTATGTGTCAAACTTAATGAGGGCTACATCTTGCTCCTTCAGCCTAATGACCTTACCCCCACCCCTAACTGTCATCCCTCGTCAACCTACCCCTCCTCCTCCTCACCTCCTTGCTTCAACCAGACATTCCCCAGCTGTCAACCCTAGTCACTCAACCTGTTAGAACTTGTCGACATTGTCTGCCTCGATGTTATCCTAGAAGTATTCATCCTTCTCCTGTAGTCTTGGGACCTGTTTACATGGTATTCCTTTGTCAGCGTTCACCTTACCTATCTCTATATCAGCGTATACAGCTTATGACAAAAGCTTTTACCTAAATCTAGAGTCTGTGACATTAAATTATCTGAAAAATTCTTTAGGAAATTTTTGGTGTAGAGTCTAGCTACTCATCTGCATCAAACGTTTAGTGAAAGAATGGACTAACGATCAGTTTGGAGGAAGAATAATCTAAAAAGTATAAACGTATGGGAAGGGCTGAGTCCAAGACATTTAACAAAAGCTTGATATTTTCGTCTTAAGACATGTTCATCAAGGTAAACGTCTGGATGTGATGGTTTCTTAAGCTCCTGAATGTAGAATCCTCCCAGGATAGGTTTTTCCATTCAGATCTTCAAGAAAATAGTTAAAAGATTCGTCTCAACAATCTTACGTATCTTGAACAATTTTGTAGACTAGTTCGCCGTGTATCCCTTAGCAAACACATCCTTATGCTTGCTAATGCGAACGATATTGCCAACTTCAAACTGGATCACAGCTGGGTCAACCATTTTCGAACGGGCCTAAATAGTTTGGTAAAGACCATTTTTCCTAGACGTCAATAGGTCTTATCTTGGTAGTTGAATGAACCGTACTATTATATTAATCGAGTAATAAATCGAACATATCGATCAAGCGATACGATCCGAAATTTATTATTTCAGTGATGAAAATATATACACTTGTAATCTTGGCTGATAAAAATTCTCATCTCATTTACGATACAATCAGCATGCTTGATCCCCGTACTATAATATTACTTCACAGATGTATAATTTTACATAATTTCACACCAAGTTCCCGAAGCGATTAGTTTAGTTGATCCATAGAAATTTGGGAATTCACCAGTTCTATGAGTTGCAGATAATAATTATTGGTATATACCGACTTATTTATACGAAAACTGTTTGTAACTTTGTCGCCACTCTCCCTCTTCTCACCAACCAATCAAAAAATAATGTTTGTCACCATCACAGATAAAATAAAATATCCCTGAAACAATCATCCCTAAGAAGAAAGCCATGCACACGCAACCAGAGTGGACGGTCTAGCAACAAACAACTTCTTCAAGCGGCAACGGAAAGCAACACAATTACGGTTAAACATGAAATACAAATCCACACGCTTAAGATAATGATTAATTAACTATAAATAACACGCCACCCAAGTTTCAATCTCTTTAACTATAAAATGCACACTTCCATTACGATATCAAATTTATCCTACGAACGACAGCTCGTCAAGTCCATCGTGTAGATCAATCCTCCGAAATAACCTAACATTAAAAGTTAATGCAACACGAGTAGGACTTTTAAAAGGAGGATTTATTTTGAAGCATAAATAAAACACAATCAAGCACAGCCTTGGCGTCCAAATGTTCCGTATTGCAGCCTATGCGATACCTAGTCACGTTTTACTGTAGACAGTTAAGTGAGCAATAATTGCCAGTAATTGAAAATATTCTATCAACCCGCAATAGGCAAATAGGAATCTCTTATTCTTAAGTCAACACCTTCTTAGTGATTGTTTACTTGTTTGAAGGTTAGCCTCAATATATCGTATCCATTCTTCGTGATTGTTTACTTGTTTTAAGGTTACCCTCGATGGATATCATTCAAACTTTGTGATTGTTTACTTCTTTGAAGGTTATCCTTAATATATCATAATCATCTTTAATGATTTTGACTTGTTTGAAATTTATCCTCAATTTATTCATCCTTAGTGAGTGTTTGCTAATTTGAAGGTTATCTTCAATGGATCTTAATCATAATTAATGATTACTAAGTAATTTGGAGGGTAACTTCAATTTAAACTATTCATTATTAGCAATTATGATATTGTTTAAAGGCTATTCTTAAGCCTAGTTTAGACTATTGTAATGTACCTGATTTGGCCCTAAAGAATATGTGAGAGCATTGACAATAATCTCGTCCTAATTTTACAAACGTATTTTATTTTATTTAAATAATATAATCCATTACGTGGCGCTTAAAGCACTTCTTATTCTAAGAAGGCACAAAAGCCACTGTAAATGACGTCAGAGTGCACCAGTAGGGTCAGAATGACAATTTAAAAGTATTTAAAAAATAACTTCCTCTTCTCGAATGAACGATATGCATTTCTAAACGGTAATTTGAGCCTGCTTCCTGTTCTCGAACATTCTACTTCCATCCAGATGTTTTTTATATTTTATTTTATTTTTTCTAAACACAAGCTTCTCGAAGCTTCCATCAGCAAATGATATATATATATATATATATATATGAAAGATGGTGCAATTGAACGGCACTAGGAGACCAGTCCTTGATAGAGTCGAACTGTAGCTCCTGTCCGCAATTCCTACGATCGTGTTATCAGCTGCCTCTCTAAATTGTTACGCTAAGCGACATGATCAGTTTTCCATTACAAATAGTTATTATTGAATAAATAAATAGTATCAAACTTTACAATTGTGTTATTATTCAATAATAAATAAAGTGATTTATATCAGTAACACTTCAATTGGCGTCCAAACATGGGACCCGTAACAAAACTCTTCAATTGGTGCTCGATCACGGGGCTATAAATATCAAGTATATCATCAAATTACCGTACCGCTTTAATTAGTTCTCGATCACGGGGCAATTATCAGCTAATTAAACAGTATCACTTCAATTGGCTCCTAAACGTAGAGGTACAATTCTGTACCTTTACACTACGCGTGATTTTCGATGCGTGATTCGTGTTCGCGATTCGCCAACAGCTCGTCGTAAATTCGTCATTCGTCTATTTCCTCGAACTGGGGTGACTACATTATGCGCTGATTCGTAATTCACCGCTTGATGGTTCGTGAGGCCGATGCACGCCAGAAACCTTCAGTCTATCGCGAGTGACGTTATTTAGAAGTGTGTTTATTTGGTGATAATTTGATGAATGACTATGTTTGAGGATTCGAGTAGTGACGATAGTGTGGCCACTGCAAGAATAATTTTTATTATACTTGTCAGTAGCCGAAATAAACTTATGGTTAGACTGTTTCGCTTATTTCAATATGAAATACTCGAAACTGTACAGCCAACGATCGAAGATCAAGCATGAAGCGAATTTCATTCCTAGCTTCGACCAATAGCTTGAGTTTGTCTCCCTCAACGAATAAATCACGAATCTACAGGCATAGTGTAAATCCTGCATGGCTCACTCACGCACCACGCACCTCGAATGATTCGTTTCCTTTGATCTCTGCTCAAAAACCGCTACCTCGGTGAATTGCCATGAACGCAAATGACGAATAATGAATCACACATCGCAAACATTAAAAATACGAATTTAGGCATTCACACTACTCGCGCATTGGACACAAATCGCGAATTTTGAATCACGAATTCACGCATAGTGTAAATCCATATTCAAAGTATTTTAATTCTTAATCATCCTTCGTTATTGCTTAAAACTTTGAAGGCTAGCCTCCCTCTATCTGATTAATCCTTAGAGACGGTTTACTTGCTAAATGGTTACTGTACACTAAATCATATTCCTCTTAGAAGATTAGTTGCTTACTATATGTTTATATTATTGATTATTGTTATTTATCCTAAGGTTGAGCACTCTACGTCAGTGGCTACCTCAAATATTCGCTACCATGCAAGAATACACCCACATCCAAGAATCTATGAACGTGAGTATCGTAGGTGTGTCTCTGTGTGATATGTTGGAATACACTCGGTTTCAAAATACAACTGAGGTACGTCTGGAAGGAACGGGACATTGCAGCGTGGTAAGTTGGAGAGTCAAAATAAATACTCATTTCAACAAAACACTATTTTGTATTTGTAACGAATTGCGATGATTGTAACGATTTCGTCGTTTTGGATAACTCATTACGTAAGACAAATAATTAGGTTAACAATAAATAGATTTATTGTAGAAAAACATAAATGAGATATAAGATTACAATAGTTATACAAGATTAATGCTGGTTGACAACTGAACGTGTAACATATAAGTTCAGGAAAACAAGTGAACATATCGTAGATCACGGAAAACTTTACGTTAAATAGAAGATGTGTTGATATATAGCAAGTCCAAACTTTAGGATTGTCTTGCAGCTGCTCGGGTAAATAAGCGTCCAAGGCATCATGGTCAAAGGCAGTAGGCTGTAAAAGCCTATTCACTATCAAAACAACTGGGTAAGCGCCATACAACTCTCAGTAGTGTCTAAAAGGAAAAACAGTGAAATTATTACCAATTGCCAATGAAAGTTAATTCTAAATCCTATAAGTTTAGCGTTACTATTATATATATAACTTGAACTAGCTTGCTTGTTTGGGACTTAAGAAAGTCCTGAAGATACATTGTAAGATGAATGATATGAGAGAGGTTTGTTAATTATATTGGTAGATGGCTAGCAAACAGGTGTCAACACCAAATAGTACTATGGCCGGTCATTTTCCCAATAGGTACTGCCAGAGCAATCAATAGCACATTTATACAATAACCCATTCTTTGGCGTACAACATTACTTTAGAACACTCTAACTTTTAATACTTATTCAATAGGAGCCAACGACAGGATAAAAGTAAAGGCACTGTCTGCGCGGACCCCAGTATGGAAACTAGAGGAGCTACGCGCTTTACCCCCCCAAGTTAATACCACACGCAAAGAGTTCCAACAAGAATGATAAAACACACTAACCCAATTGGATCCAAGAAAAAGGACAGACAACCTGGCTGTAGCCATACATATATTAAACAACTGAACATGACGTCCACGGCGTCATGAGAAAACAGACTAGTCATAAGGAGTAAAAAGGAAGTACTGTACTTGTGTAGAAAAGCAACCTCTAAGACTATGTCCATGGAAATAGGGAGATCTGAGTCACTTTGACTAGTATAAGAATTCTGAAAGACTCGAGAACACATTAGAGTCACTTTGACTACACCAACTAAGTCAGAAGGACACAAAACCAAAATCTAGCCACTTTGACTGAAATAAGAAATCTAGAAAAATAGTCACCTCAACTATATAAACTAAGTCAAAAGGATATGGTAAACATTATAGTCACCTCGACCATATAAACTAAGTCAAAAGGACATGGTAAACATTATAGTCGCCTCGACTATATAAACTAAGTCTGAAGGACACGACAAACATTATAGTCACCTCGACTATAAAAATGAAATCTGAAGGACATGAGAACAAATTTTAGTCTGTTAGACTAGACCCATAAGTCGTATGGACTTATTAATAACGCCTTGATACTTAGAAGATCGAAGAGTATTTCCCTAGACGACGTGGTGAGACTCACGATCCAAACTTCATGGCGAGCTGGTACGTCTGTGGATGATATAGCGACGATTCCTTCTACAATGATACCACGTGGTGAAGAACAATAAGTGAATCTGAGCGGCACTCATTATATACGATTTCTCTGACAAACAGAAATAAAAGGAATAAGGCGTAAACACAGGCAAATGGGAGGTACGGTAACAAGGGGAGAAAGGAAAAGAAAGAGAGGGGTACGACAGAGGATGTTTATATTTGAAAACCCTTAAATTGCGACACACTACATACATAGCACATATTTCTGTATGGGGTTTCTGCTCAGCTGCCATGGTTTGGGGTCTTCGTGAATGGATGATTGCAAATAAGACATGAGCTAAAAATAAACTAGTGCTTCCACTCTTTTCTCCACGTTCAGGTGTTTCCCTGTTATTAAACTACCAACAATAATAGCGCACCCTACATCCCTCATTATCAGCACGGATACACATACCAAGTCTAGATCAAATCGGATCGCCATCTTTATCGTCAATCATTTTGTGGAAGAGTACTTTGAAAATACAGTTTTTTCCCAAGTAAATAAACGCATTTGGAATTTACACACAAAAATGTTTCCCTTTGGTCCCATAACACGGTAAATCTTCAAGGCAAAGCACCAGAGTTTGTGGGAACTACCATCTCATGTATAATCTCTACCGCACCCAGAGCATTTCAATAAATACATTTATGGCCCAATTTTCACCAACCAACTAAACAGACAACGCCAAGATGTTGAGAAACTACTCCGCATGTTTCAAGACGTTGACATCCTGCCACCACTTAAAAGAATGCGTCCAATAATCATGTGCCTTGTCTTGCCCCAGCAGCCATAAAAGGACCTCCCGACGACGAGCCATCCATAATACCAACACAAAGTTCTAGGTCCATAAGACCTTCAAAGGTTCTCGTTTTTAACCTATATCGAGCTGGTGGGGTTAGTAAAATACCTTAAAGTAAGAACCAGACCTTGCCTGACAATGATACAATGGCACTGTCTTGCACCAACCCCTTGGCAGGTAGACCATCCTATCCAACTGGAACACGTGTCACATTTGGAAGGCAGGCTACACTGTCTCGTAGGGTGCCCTTCTGTTTTCTTACAGTATGAGCCCTCCAGTTACTTCCCTTGCTTGGAACGTAATTTTTCATGCATCTGTGGGAGAACCACCTACCCCCCGCCGTTTCCTGACCTTTGGCAGGAGGAGTTGGCTCCCCCAATGTGATTACCAGCATCACAAAGGGAAGTCAGAAACTCAGCCTTAGGGATTGCCATGTTGACTCATGACGTTGCCTAAAGCTTCCCAGCGGGGACCTCAAGGAGGTGTTGTGACTAGCTATCCCCAGATGACCGATTACGCACTACCAACCACTTAGTATCTGCCAGATGGGGGGCCTTACGCCCCCATCAAACACACACACACACGAGCTCTCAGGGGCTTAGCCGCCCATTCTGCCTTTAGGTTAGTGAGACCATCGAGCACGAAGGATGTTACCTGGGGCTACCACGTAGAGTCACCCTGGGAGGATTTTTGAAAGGATTACAGGGGCAGGCCAGTTGAACATATTTACATTTGGGATAACATCTGGACAGGTGCGTGTCACTACGAGGGTCGGGCCCACTTGGTCAACAAACCCTTAAGAGTGCACAACACAAGTTTGTTGTTACCACCCCCCCCCCCACACCATAATACTGACAGTAGTCAAAGTGATCACACATCATAGAAAGCAAACAAGTGCCCGAAGACTTTTGCACCCGCAAAGCAAGGCCAGTGAAACCACTCGTTATAATCAGCATTTTCAACACGCTGTTTCCACTGGACGAAGTCGACGCCAAACGAGTTATCGTCGGCCTGAGTGTCGAGAATAAGTTTATGCCCTTTGTCCAACTAGAAAAACGGGGAGAATATTGTGCAGTGTTTAACCTACAGAGAGAAAGTTTTTCAGCAATACATAACCTTCTCAAATAAAAAAGACTGAATAATCATGAAATATCCCCGAGGCACATGTACGGTGACCATATGGTCATCATAAATTAGAAACCTGACACCAGACTCAAACGGGTCGCTTGTCTCACACCAAGCTTTGTCCTTTTTGAGGTGTGGGACATAATTGACGTCATCCTTGATTGAAGGGATATGTAGTCGACACCATTTGTCAGATATTGCTACGATTGTATCTACATACTCGTCGTGGATGTATGCGACACTCAACACAGGCCTTGGATGCCATCGATCTCAAGCAGCCTACGGTGGAAACACATATCAGAAGCCTGGTTCTGATTATTGCTACCTACTATACAAGTCAAAGCGTCGGTTTAGACTATTACCTGTTGAATTTTGACCTCAAAACCATTTTACTAACACATATAAGATACACTGGGGGAAGTTAAATCTTTCAACCAGGAAGTAAAATTCCGATCTCGACATGTCTTGCCACCAAACTAGTGCTGGTGTTGAGATTGGGAGTAGGCTCTCTAACCCATTTGGGGAAGAGTCTGGGCCCCAAATTTAAGGGCTAGCATGGAAAATATAGGTGTTTGGGAGGGGTAATACACATATTCACAACTGAGATTAAAAAAACGGGTCGAATTATGGGAAGGGGATTGGGAATCTATTAATAGTAATAAGATGGGAAAAGTTTGTCAATCGACAGGAAATAGTGACTGCAGTCTCTCTGGTGACCTACTGAGAGGTATGACCCATACCATATTGCCATATATAAGTAATCTATGGCTATTTAAATTATTTACTTGAAATATTTGCAATTTATCAACCAAATTTATGTTAATCTATCTACTCAAACAGGTACTAAATATGACCATATAACTTTGTGTAAGAAGGCTCAAATGAGTTTAATAAAGTGATTTTCATTTGCTTCTCTAAAAAATTATGTATATTTTTCTAGGCTATGGTTGAGAACACTGTGTACATTAATTCTCTAATCATTGGAGGAGCATGTATTGTAGGATTTTTATGTGCTGGTGCTTGTGTAAATTACTTAGGAAAGAAAACTTTAACAAGTGAGTATAACTTCTATAATTTTGATACAGTAATAAAATTACTATACTCCATTCACGGTAGGAATTACTCTCTGAAAGGTCTTTTTACCTACCAATATCCTACTATTTAATAAATTTCTGCTAGGGAAAAAGGCCTTTCAGAAAACAAATCCTACGGTGTACGGACTTGACTCATTATTTTACTGTACAGCCTACAAATATATTTACTAGCCCTTTAAATCCCTTTGAATATTTGGGTTATATTTACTAGGTGTAATCATATTTTTAATCTCTAGTGTCCTGCTATTCCTATCTGGATATCAACCTTAAATATAATTAAATACAATTGAATTAAATACAATTAAATGCAATTTAAAATCATCCTTGTATCAACTGGTTACAACCAGATTCAACAGGTATTTGCATCAGCTATGACTTATGTCAGTACTTTATATTGCAATATTGTTGCTTAATAAGATGTAATGATCTTTTAAAATGATATTTTTCTCAATATTGTATAGCTATATTGTAGCTCATATTCTATAGTGCAGCCTACATTTATTTTGATAATTTAGTAATATTGTGCTGAGAATGTATATTTGGTCTCGTATCTCTTGATATACAGAGTGAGTAATAATTCACGGGTACGGACAGTATCATATTATTAGGAAACACATCTTTGCAAAAAAAAAAAGTTCTTACCATAACTTTTGAGGAAAAGACATAAAATAACAGAAAACCCTTTATTTTGGTTAAGGCACACGGCTTACATCAAACCTATATTAATTTGGTTCACTTCACATTAGGTGTTCAAAGGTTGATCCTCACAAGGCTTTGCATTGATCCAAAGCCGTAATGAATTAATTGTGCATGCGGCGAAGCATATCTATACGTCAAATGTAACAATAGTTTCATGTACTCATGCCACAATGTCATTGGGTGACTGTGGTGGGTCGTTAGGAGAAAAGGGGGGGGCATCACTGTTTCGAGGTGACCCAACAATAAATAAATATCGAGTGGTGAGGGTGTCTGGTGACCTTGGTGGCCATTCCACCAGCCCACAGCCCCAACCGATCCACAAAATGGGTAGACTTCGCTAAATATTCACCACACGTGTGCCCCAAAGTGTGCGGATGCACTTTCCCCCTGGTACTACCTCCTCTATCGCGCGAGCAGTGGGACGTCCTCTAGAAACCCAGATAAAACAATGTCAAGGAACAGATGATATCTATGGAAAGCCAAACGATTTGGTAGTAAATAGAGGCCCACAATGGCATCCTCGACAATCCAGGCCAATACTCTCACGCTTAATAAATGCTGATACGCACAAGCTCGACTGGCGTGCGCATGTGTGATTTTTATGAGTTTTCTTCATTCCCTATGGTGTGAAAAAGGCTTCATAAGTCCACGGAATTTGCCAATAAAGTCCGGATCCGCAGAATGCTGCTGCTGAATCCCCTGGCAAATCTGTACCCGGCAAGGACGATCGTTTGGAAGCAGATGCTGATTAGATGTTTAGTGTTATAGGTGGTAGCCTTCATCGTGCAACACCTACAGTACTGACACCCTGTCTAGCTTGTGATACGTCTCGGGAGATGTGTGCTGGCTGCTGTTTGAAAGCAGTAATTACAGCAACTTGTACACCTGCTCTTCGTACGTTGTACAGCCGTCCTGTATCCAAGTGTGGCACTGGACCCATTTGACCTGTCTCCCGACAACGCTGTCCAATTGTTAAACCACATCCATACTTGGATGACGTCTGCCTTGGAAGAAATCAGCGTACAGCTGAGCCGCACGTTTAGGTCAGCTGTCAGATGATCCCAGGTTTATTCCTTTATCCCAATATCCTTCTTGTGTGTAGTTCATTGCCATTTACACAATACGGATCAGTCATTTGTGAATACGTCTAATCGCTGACATTTCAGGAACAGCGCTTCTACATCATCCATCTATAGCTTTAATGTAGTTTTTTTTCTCCAAAAGATATGGGAAGAACGGAATTTTTGCAGAAAATTTTTCCACTTAAATTTTTACCGAACTAATCATGTGAAACTGTCCTTGTGTATATAGCATGCACATGTATATATATATATATATATTAAAAATAAAGACATATATATATAATAAAATAAAGACATATATATATATATATATATATAATAAAAAGATATATATATATATATATATATATATATATATACATATATGTCTTTTTGTTTGTGTATTGCTCTCTCTAGCAATATTAAATATGTGTTATGTTTTAAATAGTAACAGTAACAGTGGTCCTCCAAATATTTTATAGCTTTTGATTTTCATTTATCTCACAAGAACATAAACATTTGAAAATAAAAAAACTAAGTAAAATATAACTTTTTTTGGTAATGTTATTAGTTTAATACTACCAATATTATAATAATAGTATTAAAAATTAAAGTTACACCACTATAAATTAGACTTATTCAACATTTACATGACATTATAAGATTGAAATAATCACTCTTTAAATGAAAATAATGACTCTGCTACATAATGGTACTTCTTGATTAAATTTATGGGGCTGTTTTAGGAATAAAACTGGTTTTTTAAATTCCAGTTTCAACATTTCTTTGTGCTGGCGTTTGTTGTATCGCCATTTATTGGTCGAGGTCAACAACTTTGACGGTTACTTTAGCTGCCATGTTTATCGCAATAGTCAGTGTTGCTGGCATAGGAGTAATCAGTATTGTTGTTGAAATATTTCCTACTTCTCTCAGGTAAGAATCTATTTTTATTTAATTTCATAATTTAATGATATTATAATAATAATAGTAATAATAATACCTTTATTTGAATGATTTGACATAGTCTGGAACGAGGTTGAACTCTGCCTTGTGAGGACAATTGAGGAGCTACTTAAGTAAATAGGTTAGTGCTCAAATCCAGGACATTAAGATTCACGGCCAGAGAGCTAGTTGTGCTGACCAAATGACACCCTCTATCTGAAAATGTTAGCATTATCATTGCAAATGGCCGCGGTCGCTTGATAGGTATAGCTATATTACGTGCTCAAGCCATGGGGTATTACTAATGCTCATTAAAACTATAAACTCATTCAAATTTTACATTATATAAAATATACAGGGGTGGCTCATAAAGGAGGGCTTTGGGGTGCTACCCTCCCTGCAAAATAAAGCAAAAGAAAAAACAAAACATATTTTGAAATTACACCAATTTTCTCATATTTTTCATTACATATTGAAAAACATAAATCAATTAAAAAAAAATCGTTATATTTTCTTCCTGTGTTTTGAGGAAATTAGCAAAACCATAATAGTCTCAATGCGTGATATAAAGCACGCCTATTTTAATATGCGCTTTGGGAGGCTGACCCAGCAGCGCCCCTGAACTCTGCATACGTCACAGCGTGGTTGCCATGACAACCTGACGTCACCTTCTTTGACCAAGACTAGTTTCTCGGGCTGAGCTCATGTGTGGTTTGCTATCGTCTTTCGTTGAGTTGTATTGTGTGTGTGTGTGATGCTAACGGTTTTCACTGCTGTTTTATATTACATTAATGAATAATGAATGATTCCGATATTAAAAAACTGAAATTTGTTTCTTTATCACTAGAAGAAAAATTTGAATCTAAAACAATGCGAGGCCAGTTCCCGATTTGAGCTTACTTCAAACGGTAAGCTTACTGGTACACTAATTCTTGAAGTATATGTTGTGTATAATGTTCAAGATAGTGTTAAGAGCCTATTTATATTATTTTATTTACTGGTGTGTATGTGTATTTCACGATGGTAAATCTTCGACTTCGAACCAAGTGAGTTGATATACTTTTATACATAACTTTTATTTATTTTAATAACTTTATCCTTTTAATACTTTTTATAATGTAATTTGTCAGCTAAATATAGGATGATACAGGATGGCCCACGGAAAAGTAGCCCATATCCTATATCCAGCAGGCGCCTCACTCTCAATTGGAGGAGGCCAATCCCCTTCCACCCATATTGTGACATGAAGAATGAGCAGGCTAACTGCTTGTCTAAGGCTTTATTGACTCATTCTTCATGTCACAATATAGGTGGAGGGGGATTGACCTCCTCCAATTCAGAGTGAGGCACCTGCTGGACATATGAGGCGGGCTACTTTTCCGTGGGTCACTCTGTATAAGCTTGATATAAGGTAGGCTGCTGTTTACCTAATTTGACAATTTTTAAGAGGGAGGTTAAGGTTTACACACGAGTGTCACCACTGAAAATATAACCTTCTTATTAAAAATGCTTAAATAAAAACAATTCTCAAAATTTAGCAGTAAAAATGAATGCTTCAATACATTATGGCATAATGAATTGACATTCGTATTGTCTTTCTGAAGGGATCAGTATAAATCGGGAGCAATTTGATTTTGAAAAGTTGAAATGAAATAAAATAAGTTTCAAATGCAAATTTGAAAAAGATTATAATTGGTTAATTTAGTTTCTATATGTGTTTAAAACCTTTTTGTGTTATAATAATTCACAATTACTGAGCAATTAGAGTATTGTAATAGCTTAGTATTTGATAGAGGCTTATTAAACACAAAATTTACTAATATAAAATTAATTCCTACTAGGATGTAATGTAACCTAAATAACATTTAAACAGCAAGGCAAGTATATAGAAAAAGGTGACAGTAAACCAAACGATGCCGAAAAAGAATCCGCCAATTTAATCTGTCTAATCTGATTATTCTTATGGCCCTTACACTTCTAAGTGATGATAGTAGGACCAATCGATGCCGCCAAACGGGATGGCGCTAAAGAATGTAGGATGTCAATCATAATGTCACTCGTCCATCCATCAAATAAGCTCCGCCCCCTGAGATGTCCCACTTCGTCATCCTGACCCCTGCTTCTCGCTACAACTAGATTTCTTCCCAGATGATAGCCCTCGTCTGCCCAACCTGTCAACCCTCGTCACTCAACTTGTCAGATCTTGTCGTAATTAGTGGCGCAGACATCATCTCTTTCCATCTTCTTAAAAATGTGCATCTGAATGAATTACCACGCTTCATCGGACTTGAGATATTTCAAAGAAAATACGTTGTTTTTTTTACATAAAAGTAAACTCAACAGACAACAGTTGGTAATCTAGCATTAGTACTGATTGGATAATTTCAACATCCTCAATCACTCATGTTGACACTAATCCTAAGATATTTCAAACCCAGAGGGTAAATATCTAAACAATGATTGGTAATAACATTCCTCATTAATTTCAAAACATTTAGTGGAACGCAGGACAGTCCATTCTTAAAAAAGTAATAAAAACTAGAACCCATCCCTTTGCAAACTATCTCAACACTAGAACCCATCATTTTAATACTATTACAACTGGTTATGCAACTAACCTTTTGTTCGCCTCATCATCGTCTCACGTTTATACCACACCAGGAGCGATGAGTTACCATCTTAAACAAACCCCCCCCCCCTCCCAACTCATTACCCTGGCAATGTTAGACTCCTGCTATCATTCCTTATCTCTGGTTGAAGATAGCCATTGGTATTTTTTCACCCTCTTTTTCTACAGCTATACACCCGACATGACTTGTCTATTATCCTGCAACCCCTTCTACTGTCAGTTGGGAGAACCAACCTGACGTTATAAATCGTCATAAGCAGGACGGCTTCTAGGACGACGTTGTAAAACCCTCTTCGAAACTCGACGAGCTCATAAACCCAAGAGTGATATAATAAATAATAGCCGCGATTTCTACTGTTCAAGTCAAAACCTAACAATATTCATAAATATGTCTGCTTCAAAGAAGGCCTTCCCTCTTTCATAAACCTATACACATTTATAATTTTGAGGTATAACACCAAATTTTCTCATTTTGAATCATGCTGCAGACGACTTGATCTCATTCAACTATCTAAGGATTAATCCTTACTCATAATCTAAACAGTTTGATAATGAATAACACTATCGATTCCTATACTATAATCAAGAACTGTATTTATCCTTTATATTCTAAGAAGAACGGACTAACGTTAAGTATACATATATATATATAATAGTAATTTGCTTAAAATATAAAACCATTTGAGACTGACTCCATTGATCCTGATACATTATGTTATAAAAATTTATCACATTTATCCTTAATCTCGGATAAAGAATGGACCTACATCAATTATATAAATTTAATCCATATCTGTTTGGAGTGGGAAAGCTTTACAGATCAACTCCAATTGTTATTCACGTGTACTTTCTATCCCTAAATACTCTTTATCTATCATCTTAGAGGACTAAGGACCTAAAAAACAACAATATAGATATAATCTAAAAGTCATTGGTGAGAGAACATAAGATGAAATCTAAAAAATACCCTTTTCTCTCTAATCCCCTCCTACCCTTATCTATCTGACCGATGACTTGCCAACGTCTTGACGCTAAACAGCTCGACCTCGTATCACTGAGTTACCTCTGTGTAATATTTATTACTAGAAGCTTTAAACAAAGCCGATTCAAATTGCGTTTATGTTCTAGAATACTTTATAAACGTTGATATCCTTAACTCCCCATCGTAGGGAGCTCACTCCCAATTTACCGCCATGATGATGACGTCATAAACACTGTATAAAGTATGCTTGCACAAATATACTCTCGAAAGTTTTTGAAAATGTTCACCTCCTCTCTGGATTAATCTCTTACCAATTATTACCTTCATCATTTAATCATCTGACACTTATCAGAGCCCCGAAGCATACATTGACTCGTAGTTCATTGATCATATCATGCATTCTACAATATTTAATCATTATTTTCACATCAAACACTTAAAAAACTTATAATTATATTTAATGAATCACATCCATATTATACTTTAACTAGGCTCCTCACCACAATACTCGATTGTATAAGTATTATGATACTTATTTTATGTTTGATCACTGGTCAAAGCCTACATCATACTTAAACAGCATCCGATATTAGATATACATTCTGCATTATACTTAAATGTGATCAGAGATCCACATCATACTTAGACATATCCTTAGTAATACATGTTACCTACATTATGTTTGATGGTTTATCAATACCGTGCTTCAAAATTCCACACCAAACTTAGAATACAATATTTGATCAGCGATCTGAGCTCTACATTATACTTAGGGCCAGTTTCATAGTCAAGATTAGTACGCCTCAAGTGCGGCGCTACACTAAGTAGATGACGACACCTACCTAAACCAGAATGGAATGGACCAGTTTACTATGTGAGAACGGCCCATTCCATTCTGGTTTAGGTAGGTGTCGTCATGTACCTAGTGTAGCGCCGCACTTGAGGCGTACTAAACTTGATTATGAAACTGGTCCTAAGACTTGATATGAACTCTACATCATACTTATATGTATCCCTAGCCATTCATGATACTTGCATTATATTTTATGATTAATTGAACCCACGCTTCACTTGACAACATCTGATCAACAGCACTTTGAGCACAACATTGTATACTCCGTAATTCCTCCTCTTTCATTCCCAGATAAACCTTTTGAAGATTGGTTTTCATGAAACTGCACTCTCCTATCTGACATCTACTTAACAGGTACTATCCCTCTCTACTTTAAGTGCATCATTGGTATGGCCACATACCTTTTTCTAAGAAATAAGGTTGGGAAAATATTTTATACGGATTAATGGATTTCTCGTCTACGTAAATTTAACCGCCCCTGTCATGTCATAACTGGTAATTAAGATTCAACAAGAATAAACCTAGGCTTCTTTTCAAACAATAAAGCCCCAATCCACGCCTACGAAAATTTGCATAGAGGAGCATGACTATCTCAAGCCCATATATAATATGTGTGGTCATATCAAGTCTATCAAAGGTTGTAGCCATAGGGGGTTCGGGGGTTCAAACGTCCCACGAAATTTTATGTACAAATTATGTATACAGTAGCTCCATGGCTTCTTTGGTGCTGACTGACAGCTCACAGCTGACTTTTGACAGTCAAAATGTAGGTATATACCTAAATTTTGAATGTCAGAAGTGACAGCTGCTAAACACATGATTTTGCAGATCATTTTATTCCACGTAGGGATACGTAATTTGGTCTGGTAACTTTTTAAAGCTGTCAGTCAGCACCAAAGAAGCCATGGGGCTACTGTAGCTTTAATTATGGTTCAAACAATATCAAAATTAAGATAAAAAATACAAATACAAATTAGGGGGCTGTGTTATCATAAAAAAACACTTCAGATAGCTTCTATAGGTGTTAAATATTTAGAAATTTTCATAGCCTTGGCATTTTAGGGGTTATTTTACCATAAAAAAACACTTCACGGAGCTTCAAAAAGTGTTTAATATTTAGAAATTTTTGGAGCCTTTGGCATCTAGGAGATTATTTTACCATGAAAAAGAAAAACTTCAGGAAGCTTTTAGAATTGTTTATCATTTAGAATTGTTTATCTATCTTCCAGCAATTGGGGGATGTGCCCACCAAACCCCCCTGAAATTATTGGCTGGCTACGGCCTTGAGTCTATTCCTCATGAGTCTATCCTTCTCAAGTCTGTCCATCTTATATACAGCCATATCAAGTCTGACTAACTCTATTATCTATTCCTAAGATGTACAGACTTGAGGTATACGGACTTATGGTTCGACTCGGACGGTCAAACTTGAAAGGGTCAAAATATAGTTGACGATGTCTTTAGTGTGTGATTCATCCTTAGAACCAATTTTAGGTAAAAACCGATTAGTATAATATTAATTCCGTCTTTGTGCACTAAGTTTGTTGCTAATCATTCAGGCTAGCTCCCTTTCGTTTTAAATTTAATTGTTTTTATTAATTATTTGTTTGATACAATATTGCCTGAGGATTATTTTTCCTTTTCTTTTTTTTAATTCTTGCAAATAGTATTTTCCTACATAGTGACATGAAAGTTACCTCCCAATTTCCGGGTCCAAGCAACAATTTAAGGTAAAAGAGCGAGATAGTATGTGCGCTGCTCCATCCCTTATATATTTATTTATGTATGTTTTCTCTTTGTTTTCAGGAATATGTCTGTAAGTTTATCATTGATGTGTGGGCAAATAGGAGCAATGATAGGGAATTTAATTTTCCCAATTTTATTGGAAATTGATTGTATAGTGCCCTTTTCTTTGATTGGTTCACTCATAATAGGTAAGTTTTTAAACGATATTAAGGAGTGCACACATTTAATCTTGAAAGCGTATGATTTGTTGAGAATAACTGTTTATTGGGAATTACCACTTCGATTATATTACGTGACAATACTAACAAATGTTTTAAATTAATTAGCTTAAAACGGGCGAAAGAAAACTTGAAGCAAGGCCAATATTTTAGAAACAGGCCTAGTCATAGTATTTAGCTTGGATATTAAATATTTATTCAGTATATACGTTTATTTAAATATTTACACATAGTAATCTCAACAGTCATTAAATATTTTGCATGAGCATATTGACATTTGATGAGATTTTTTTTTAGAAAAACTTATAATCAAATTCCAGTATGTCCATTACAAATGAGAACTGTTGAGGTTACAATTAAAATAAACGTATCGACTGTAAGAATATTTTATTTACTGTATAAAAGTGTTTTAATAACTGCAGTAATACTGAAATTAAATCGTCCTCTCTTCCATCTTACCTTAAACTGGAAGCGTAGGGAACACAATTTAAGGGAAGTATTTTGCAGTTTTTTAAAAATAAAATATTGCCCCAGTAGGAACACAAGAGTTTAATTTTCTTCACGTGGTGATATCAACAGTTGTTGAATATCTGTCATGAGCATAGCAGCATTATCTAAAAAACTTTGTAAATGAAGAGAAAAATTATTTATTAAATCTTAGGACACCTTTGACAGATATTCAACAACTTTTGATATCACCATATGAAGAAAATGAATACTTTATATTTCTACTAGAGAAATATAGATTTATTTTGACAATTTTTTTTATATAAACACTGTAAAATGAATTCCCTTAACTTTCGTTCCTTGTATTCCCACGCTTAAAAAAACATTTGTTAAACGTTTATTTTAATTAATCTATGAGGTCACAAATCAGTGGTTATATGTATCAATGAGTCACTCTTGTGTTGGACTGGATCTCCGGTCATTGTAATATTTGGGTTTGAAACACATTCAGGTATACTGAGGCTATTATTTCCTAAATGATTAACTACTATACCTTCATGCAAAAAGGGTACATTTCCTTTTAAAAAATTCTACCTTCCTCATCTGGTTCTATTAGGGAAATTAATGTTTGCCTTTAACACCCAAACAAATGCTAAGACTGGAGATAAAAATAAAATAGAGAATTTTTAGATGACGATACGGATCACACTGGATTAATTACCTCTGATGGAATTACTGATTTAATGGAGGAAATCTTTATACTTGACCTCTTTCGATTAACTGTTGCCTTAATATCCTGGACTTCAATTATGTCAGATGGTGATGTGCTGGGCATTGTTCTTTATAATATAACTGGCTGGACATCTGAGGGCTCATTTTTAAACTGTCGTCCACCAAGCCACCTGCTGACTTTAGGATTGATAGTTTGGCGCATGCGCAAGCAGTTCCAATGTAATTCGCCATTCAAATCGTCAAGGTCAAGTGTCCCCCCCCCCATGAATTTGGATGAATTTAAAAAAAAATTCTTACGTTGTATCTTATTTTCAGGAGACAAAGATTGCCTTAAAAAACATATTTTGATGNCCCCTGGTTTGCCCCCCCCCCCCCCTGGAGAAAAATCCTGCGGTAACCCTTGTAAAATACCTCTTAGAAGCGACTCTTCTATAAGGTCGTTTATACAACCAAACTACTACTATAAAGTAGTATTCTGGCACGAGATAGGTATCTTCCAAATCAGGGTATACTTTTTACAAGCCTATAAACTAAATTAGTGTTTGACCGTAATACTATTACATAAAGTTTCTCATTCAAACAAATGTAATCAAGTTGTTAGCTACCTTATTTTTTTAAAGTTATTGAACCCATTAAAATATATTTTGGTTATTTCATTCTGAAAAAGTATACACACTAATAGCCTACTTTAAATATATAGTAGCCTTAACAGGTCGTAGACTAATTAACATTGGTGATAGCTACATATTTTAATATATTTAAGAATGTACTCGTATTTGTACACTATTACTTGTGAAATTGAATGGTATATTCTTTAATGTCTACTCACCCAAGTGCAATATAATACTTCACTGTTTTTTAATGAATAAGAGTTGTATGCATTAGATACATTTATCGCACAAGAATATTGAAATATACCCTTACATATGTCCCCTCAGAATCAAGCAAACGACCATTTTGAGCGTCATGCTTTAGTCCTTTGCAAGGGGTGTGTTTTATGTCTATCCATTATAATATAGAGATTACTGTTCCTGGGGTAATAAGAAGATACTGGTAAGTGTTAACCTTGATGAACCAGCGGTGCAAAATATGTAATATATTGAAGGGAAGACTTACCACACGATGACCAGAGTGTAACAACGCTTGATTTTTTGGCTCCGCGTCTTCGTTCTCATTCAGGATATAAACATCGTTTGTTTTCCAATTGTAAGCAGTAAGCATAGAGCTAGTTCCCTTAGAGATGATAGTCAATGTAGAAGGCTTAGTTTATTTTCCAACATATCAATGTAATAAAACAATAATTTGTATTTTTTTTTATCAATAGGATGTGGTCTACTCAGTTTCCTGTTGCCAACTTCTAGTAGTAACAAAAAAAGATGATATTTAAGTTTTTGATCTGCATTTCACAACTTGTTAATTGGAGCCTTACCAGATCAGTGATTGCTTGAAACTGGAAAATGACTACACTGGTTTTTAAAAGAAACACAACATCGCCGCTTTACAAGACTTCTACTTACAAATCAATAATTTTAAGCTAGTGACTTAATTGTGCAAATGTTCCACTACACATTTTGTATGTAAAAATGGTCAAACCTATACTATATAGTCATATACACCTTTATTAAGATAATTTTATGACACATAAATGCCTAAATACATGCATGGAAATTACTCATTTCTTAAAAACAAGACTCATATCCTTAAATTATGTTTTATGTAAAGTTTATTGTTTTTTAATGTTTATTGTGTTCTATTGTATTTAATAAATTTAAAAGTGATAAAACTATTCCCTTTTGAAACTATACAATACAATTCGATTTCATTTTAATAAGTAGTTTAATCCGCTTAGCTTAGTTATATTGTAAAACATTCTTCATGACATAATTTTTTTTCCAACACATTATTGCTTATGTGGCAATACCGATCTGAAAAAAGACCTTTTTGAATAATTCTGTCGCCTTTATTTTTAACGAGGGTATAGGCCTGTCTCAAAAAGACAACGGTTTGAATTTTATGCGAAGTTTGTTTCTTATTGTTTTTATATGTTTTAGATTTTGTTATTTAAAAAAATGGCAGATTAAACGTATACATTATTTATACACCAATAGGGTCAGTGATCCATTGTATTTCCTCGCTTACCCCAGTATGGTGAAATACAGCCCCATCCAAAGCAGTAGTTTCACCAAGAAGATCTACCAGACAAGCCCTGTAAACTGGGAGTCACGTGTAAAAGGGGGATCTACAAATCATCTTGCTCAGAATAAAAGTAAAAAGACACAAACCTTTGACCAAGATGAGTTGTTGAACACACGGATTGTCAAGGAGACAAAGAAACCATAAAACTATATCCGAGACTTCCTTACCACTTTCTAGTCCCTCAAGAAGGCCAGGGAATCTCAACGTGGCATCCGGGTCCCCACCACTCTCCAGTCGGTCAAGAAGGTTCCACTTAACAGTCAGGTCCCAAACACTCTAAAGTCCGTCAAGAAGTTCAAGTAATTTCAACGTGATCTCTGGGTCCCGATCACTACCCAGTTTATTACAGGGAATATTCACGTGACATCAGGGTCTCGATCCCTTTCCGGCCCATTAAGGAACACAGGGAATCTTTAAGTGACGTCCGGGTCCCGATCACTCTCCAATCTGACAAGAAGGCAAGGGAATCTCACCTTGACACCCAAATCTTTAACACTCCAATATCAGAAACGAAAACAATGGAAACTTCCATTGACATACAGATATTAAGCCCTCTCCAAACTGAGACAAGGACAATAGAATCTCCCTTTGGGATCAAGATCTTAATCACTTTCCATTCTGACAGGAAAACAATGGAATCTTCCTTTGAGAGCCAGATCTCGAACCCTCTCCAATTTGAAACAAAGACAGTGGAATCTCCTTTGAGAGCCAGATCTCAAACCCTCTCCAATTTGAAACAAAGACAGTGGAATCTCCTTTGAGAGCCAGATCTCAAACCCTTTCCAATTTGAAACAAAGACAGTGGAATCTTCCTTTGAGAGCCAGATCTCGAACCCTCTCCAATTTGAAACAAAGACAGTGGAATCTCCTTTTAGAATCCCGATTTTAAGCCCTCTCCAAAATGACATGAATTCAATTGAATCTCCCTTTGGGATCAAGATCTCGAACCCTCTTCAATTTGAAACAAAGACAATGAAATCTACCTTTGGTATCAAGTTCTCAAACAATCTCCAATCTGACAGGATGACAATGGAATCTCCCCTTGAATCCAGGACCTAACCACACTGAGATATGATAGGAATGTTAATAATTTTACACTAATCCTTAAGGAGGTTAAAACATTTGCAGCCCACAAACGAAAGCCTTAGTGGCCCACTGCGACGCAAAAGGAAGCATGATTCATATCAGGATCGAGAGTCGTTGTTGACCCAAGACCCTCATCACAGCATCAAGAAGGACCACAATGTCCCGTTCTTAGATCGAGAAACAACTACACCTTGCACCACCAGGTTTCTATTTGAAGATACATTACCTCTTCTCACCAACTAGAGCCCCAGAATATCACCGAAACGCAAAAGAAAAAAACAGAGACCTGTCTTTGACGAAGAGGAAATAAGGGTTTGGAGGCTGGGGAAGGAAAAGGAGGTGCGAGAGTACCACCGAGCAAAGACTCAAACCCCTCCTCCTCTCGTGACAGACGGATCCCTGAGGAGGAGGAGGAAGAGACCGTGGCGTGTTAGTCGGTAGGATTAGGCTCAACATAGATCACCTCCATTCAAATAAAGCGAGCACCAGCAGGGAACTGTATGAGCTTCAAAGAAAAAGGTAATACAAATGTTAATTTTTCAAGTTTTTATAATTTAAATCTGAATGAATTTATTTTAGATTATTATTCCAAATTCACATCCCATATGTATCCATGTAATATTTTATAAAATTTGTAACGTTTGTTAATAACTCATAGCTTAAGTAATGTGACTTTTTGTAATAGTATTTATGTTTGTACAAAAAAAAATTGAATCATTAAAATATATTAAACCTTACTTTTATTTACTCATAGAGCTCCAGTTTACCAATCTAGAAAAAGTTGTTTTTGAAAATCCATGTCTATCTGTACTGGGACTAACGCCGAAATCATTTTACAAATCAGGCTAGACATTATTATCTAGGTCTTACATAAGCTTCCACAGAGGTATTTTTAAATTAACTATCCAACCCTACAATAAAGTGTGGTTTAACCAAGGATGAAAGAAGAAGAAAATCTATCTTCTAAAAATATGCTTAAACCATTAAGATTAGAAGTCATAAAAATTATCTTGCCATTGTTTAACATTACAAACAAAATTTTTCATCTTGTTTTCCGATGAAATGACGGAGCGGAAATTTCAAGATTTGATTATATCTCCGCAACTCTTTAAGATATGAAATATCTTATCAATAAAATGTTTAGGGCCTTTAAAATTAAATAACTTTTATTTAAAGGAAACAAATTTCTACTTCACATTTTCTGAGTCATAGCCAAATATTTTTATTTAAATAGAGCTTAGGGAAATACGGAGTTGATTGTTAAGCTCTTTCGTGTAGCGGGATATTCCTCTTTCTTATTGTTTCCGTTACAACGTGTATTAATCTTCTTTGGGGAAATCTGATGTAATTTTTTTCATTATATTTATGCAAAAATGTATTTTCTTTAGTATCACACATCTTAAGAATTTGTGCGGCACATCGTATAATTTATTTTAAACACAACTATAATAGGTATAATAGTTGGTTTTTATAGTAAAAAAAAACAAGGATTCGCTCAACTCAAAACTTTAAAAAAAAAATCAATCAATATGCCATAAATGAATAAAATTTTTATAAATTAAGTAACATAAATAGTCAGGTAGGGGCTAAGAGGGGTTAAAAATACTATCTTTTAAAATGAATCTGATTCTTAAGTTCTTTAGTGGATACAGATCATTCTCTTTTCTCAATTTTTCTGTAACGGTGTTCCTAATTTTTAAAACCATAGAGTAGGTAAGTGTCTATTATCTAATTCATGATAATTGGTGAAATGTTTCTTCAACAATGTACTTATTATTTGGTTTCACAAATCTTACGAGTTTTTTATTAAAGTCATAAAATAAGATTTATTGTTATGCTTTTTGGTGTTCACTTTATCTCGGCCCACTGGAGAGATAAGTATTGTGATTGTTAAAAAAAATATTCAAAATTTTGATAAACTCTAATGTTCACCCACTGAGATATAAAGTGGTTTTTCGCAACGCCGTTTATCTGTCTATTTGTTTGTGTATAACTCAGCTTAGAGCCGAAACTATTTTAAAGATTAATCAAGGAAAGTTGTAGTAAGTAGAAATAAAAATATTTTAATTTGGGATGTATATTTATAAAACCAATAGTT
>CABFVX010004050.1:0-29136 GCA_902151425.1 Timema shepardi | reverse complement strand
TGTATATATATATATATAAGTATAGTATAATATATATTATAGGGCAAACTGGCATAACATTAATTTCTAAATTTTTGACCCGCCTCGGTGGCGTAGTTGGCTAGCGTTAGGTCGGGTGAATTGGGGGTGGGTTTTTTCTAAATGGTTTTCCTTTCTCCCTCCACGCGAAGGCGGATTCACTTCCTCTAAATTCAACACTCCCAATTCCTAATTTATGAACGTAATTAGTATATACCGAACGGGTAGTAAGACGCGATGCTAAATAAAAAAATTCATCCATTCTTACAAATCTGATGTTATACTATAAGGAGATTTTAACTATTTTGTTTTTGGACATGAAGTTTTTTTTGTTGGAATTATTGAACACATATTGTTTGAAACCTATTATAACCTATGACGAGTTAACGACAAACAACGATACGCAGATAGATGTCATTTTCAGTAATATGACAATAACCAGATCTGGAGTGTACAAAAGTTGTTTTTCAATTCACAAACCAATTTGTTGCGAGTTTATAAATTAGTTTCCCGAATCTCTGATTGCTTTATCATCTGGAAATACATAAATCTAGATTGTTTACATTATTAAAATTAGAGGTCAAATCTTTGGTCTTGTTTTCAAATTTTACTACTCCCTACTAATTTCATTTTACCTTTATACGAGCAACAAAAATAGTCAAAAAAACCTTATTCCCAATAACTCATATTATAATTTCACATTCTTTCATTAGTTATTGATTCCTTAGATGTATTTGTACTTCCCTCCATTCATTTTTAGTAAATACAATTTTCGTAAATCGGAACATGTAAAGCAGATTCCACTTTCCAAGGTGTCAGCAAATGGTTCAAATTTAATTTTATTAAGGTCTTTGAAACATGAAATTGTTTGAAATGCCCTTTGTTGGACAAAGATGCACCTATTTTTTCAATGTTTCTATATCAATGTATATAATTTTATTCGTGTTTTTATGTGGGGTGTTGATGCTACAATGTAAATTATTCCGTTCAGAAATCTTAAGAGTTTTTAGTAAATGTATCTTTATTTTATGATAAAAAAAGAAATAAAGTCTGTGTGGTGTGCCATACCATTTATTTACATAACTATGTATTCCATTTTTTACTATCTATATTACAAATATCATTAATGCTTTGTTACAGAATTAAAAAAAATAATATTATATTATGTGTGTGCATAATACATATAATAAATATATTACATACATGTATTATCGTACATTATATACATATCGAGGTTATTTTTTATATAAAAGCATTAATGAAAATCGTAATTATAAATATCCCTGTATAATTACTGCATGGATGTAAATATATATACACATACATGACAATATATAAAGGTGTGTGCAAACACATATCCCCCACTGCAAATATAGCTTGTATGGACCAAAAGTAATACAAAATCTCAATACACCTACATCTAGAAAACTATGCTAATATCATTAAATTGTATTAAAATTTCAGCATACGGCGCCTGGAGATCAAAGCCGGGCAATCACTATTGTACGACAAGTTGCATACAAGCTAGGCGCTCGGCACTTGTGCATGTAATAATGGCAAGCACTTGCTGTAATGTAGGATCGTTAATTATGAACCTCAAAAGGTGTTCTCATTTATAGATGGATTGATGTGTTGTTTACTATTAATTGTGGTATTTTCTGATGCCCTGCTCCAAGATGTCGAGGTGTGTAGTGCCACGCACCTAATTCTTATGCTGTACGCCGAAACTTTGAACACAATTTAATGTTCTGAAAATTGAAAAATGACACCTGGACACGGGAATCGAACCAGGTGTCATTTTTCAATTTTCAGAATATGATATCTAAAAGGTGTAATCCTCACTAAAATGCATTAACAATAGTTTCGGCTATTTGTTTCACAATTTAATGTTATTAGCATATTTTTCCGGATGTAAATGTATAGGGATGTTGTATGACTTTTGGTTCAAACAAGAATTAAGTGCAGTTTGAGTTATGAGTTTCCAAACATCCTGTATATTGTATATTTTAATGTTACAACTCTCATAACTGACTTGCTATTGAAAAAAAATAACTTGTGTATAGTTATATATAAAGCTAACGTAATTACTACCATACACTAGCCTTTATTTTATTATTATAGGCTAATATATACTAATAAATAAGTCAGTTTTAAAATGTGTTTTAAAATAAAAGTTCCCAAATAAAAAAACTAACTAGAAACGAAAGTGTTTGTGCATTGCTTATTGTTAGATCAGTACCCTTAGTCTCTACTTCATGATTCAGTCCTCTATGCTATCTCTTTGGATAGTGCTCCTTTATCTAGGTTCTCTATGCCTCGAAATTAGTTTTTTTTGTTTTTTGTTTGATTGTTTTTTTTTGTTGAGGTTTAGACTATTTATTGGTCTTTTCTTATATTTTCTCGACTCCTTACACCTTCATTAACCTTTCCTCACTCTCGGAGGCAACAAGAACTTACCTGGACCCCTCTAGGTCTATTGTTCTCCCGCCAAGTGTCGCTGGTGTGGTTTTTTCGTTCTGCTGATTTAGTGAGTCCTGCGCTGAGACTTGATAGACCCATAAGTGATGGCTATAAGTTCCGTGAACTTTCACAGGTGAGCATATCAACAAGTGGTCGTACCACAGACGAATTACCATCAATAAGACAACTGACAAACCAAAAACAACAAAATCTGACTAAGCCGTTGTAGGCCCTCTTCAGGGCCAACAACAAACTTAAAAATGGACAAGCTTGCAGAACTTGGACGTGCACAGCAAAAACGTCACCAAACCCAGGACTGGGCTAGGAATCTAGAAGACAAGGACATTGACGTGGAACTATCAGATAACGAGACGGAGGAAACCGAATTCACGGATGCATCTATCCTTAAGAGGAAACTTCTATTTAAACCAAAGGAGGACAAGCCACCAAAATCAGTCAAAACCACTAACCAATACAAGGTACTGTCAGTTCATGAAGACGAACCTATGGAAACAGTAGAACTACCAAGCGGAAACGCTAGACAAGACACCTCAAACTCTCAAAAATCCAAGCCAAGAATACCACCCATAGTCGTAGCAGGGACTTCAAATTATTCCAAAATATCTAAGACTATGAAAAAAACTATGACAGGGACCTTCAAAATATTTTATATAAGAGACGGCCTCAAAATCCACACTTCAACTCTCGACGACTTTAAGACCCTTCAAGCCTTTCTCAAGCAAGCAGGGCAAGAATACCATACCTTTACTCTCCCAAGCGACAAGCCCCTAAAACTTGTTATAAAAGGGCTCCCACCCAACATGCCCACTGACGAAATAAAGGAGGAACTTCAAACAATGGGCTACACAGCAACTGATATAAGACAGTTTACTTCAAGAACACAGACTGAAAATACAACACAATATACCGCCAAATTGCTACCAATTTTCGTTTTCACTCTCCCAAGAACCGACAAGAACTATAAACTGTTTCAGGAAACTTGCATCAATAACACCCGGGTCAAAATAGAGCATTATATACAGACACAAAACCATATCCTGCAATGTCATCATTGTCAAAAATTCGGGAACTCTAAAAACCACTGCGCAAACAATCCCAGATGTGTCAAATGCCTGAAGCCCCATTTGACCTCTGACTGCAAAAAAAAGACAACACAACTCCTGCCAAGTGTGTAAACTGTGGAGGTAGCCACACTGCAAACTACTCAAAGTGCCCTGAATACCTAAAACTGATTGAGAAAAAAATCGACCAAAGACAGCAAAAAAATGACAAACTATCTACCCTCGCACAAAAGATGGCAACAACAAAACAAGATTTCCCAGCACTACCAAACAAAACAACGACACCAACCAACACTAGCAATGCACCACGATCATACAGAGACATCCTGCTTACCAGACGGAACGACCCACAACAGACGAAGGAAGAAGAACAAACTACCCCTTTTGACTTCAAAGAAATTTTAACGTTATTTAAGGAGATCAACATTTGCGGTCTACTCAAACATATCAAAACCTACATACCAAAAATTAAACAGGCAGACGACAAAATGTCAAAACTGATGATAATAATAGAAGCAACCACTGACTTCTACTTTGGTGCAAATGACGACTAAACCACAAAATATAATTAAAAATCAACTCAGAATACTAATATGGAACGCCAATGGAATCCTGCATCAGAACCACGAATTTGAGGAACTATTGAGAACCTACGGAGTTGACTTGGCGCTTATATGCGAAACTCACTTAAAAACAGACCAGCGATTTAACATCACAGGACATAATATCTACAGGACGGACAGGGAAAACGGCAAGGGAGGTGGCACGGCTGTCATCATAAAAGAACATCTACCGCACTACAGGGCAAACATCAACGACACAGAAAACCTTGAGGCAACAACCATATCAATTAGCACAAAAACAGGACATATCAATTTTGTGGTGGCTTAAAACCCACCGTCCAAAATCCTACTGAAACGAGACCTAGACAATATTACAGCATCTGAAAACTATTTTATTGGTGGAGATCTGAATAGCAATAACACGTTGTGGAATAGTAAGATTACAAACAGGAACGGACGGATACTGGAAGACCACTCAAACGAAGCAGAATACAACATCACAGCACCAGACACTCCCATCTATTATCCAGGAAACTATCTATACATACCAGACATATTAGATATAATTTTAACAAATCTAAAAATATTGCTAGATACCCTTACAGTACTCCAAGAACTCGATTCCGATCATAATCCACTGTTATGCGAGTGGGAAGTAAATTTACAGCATCAAACTAACTGGCGAAAACCAACGATACCCACAACTGACTGGAACAAATTCAAAACAGACCTACAAGTGGCCCTACCAAGGGACCTATACATCCACACCAAACAAGACATTGACGCAGCAATATACCTCTTTTCAACAACGATCGAAGAAACCTACAAACATAATACTACTACATCACATAAACAACACTTCAGAATAGACCATCCAGAACTAAGCTATTTACTAGACCTAAAAAGGGGAGGCACGTAGGGACTGGCAGAGGTTAAGAACACCAAATGAGCGCACCAGTTATAACCGACTAAAGGCAATAGTAAAGAGAACCGTAAACCAAATCAGGAGAACCAACTTTAGCACATTCGTCACCGACTCAGCCGCCAACATGCAGAAAACCTAGACAATAACAAAAGTACTAAAAGGGACATCGAAAAAATCAAACACGCCAGCCATCCATGGGCAACAGGGGATGGCCTTCTCCAGCCTTGACAAAGCAAATGCAATAGCGCTAACATTAGAAGACCAATTCAAACCTAATCCCGCACATGACCAAAACTTCAACAGAGACGTCATCAGAGCTGTGAACGACTACATTCAAAGACCCATAACAGATTTACCCACCCCCGTCACAGAACAGGAGCTCCAAACCACTATAAAGCAGCTAAAATTGAACAAAGCACCAGGACTAGACGGAATTAAAAACTAGTCGTTAAAGAACATACCTGATAAAGCAATAGCCCACCTCACACATATATTTAATGCAGCCCTCAAAATCGCCTATTTCCCAAACACCTGGAAAGAGGCCAAGGTGATATCAATACCAAAACCAGGCAAGAAAGGCATCTTTCCCCAGAATAGGCGACCTATAATGTTACTAAGTACGATAGCCAAACTATTCGAAACACTTATACTCAAAAGACTAAAACTACATACAGAAGCGCACAAGATAATCCCGGACCTCCAATTTGGATTCAAAAGCCAACATTTGACCATCCACCCGATACTAAATTTCATAGAGGACGCCACAGACAGTTTTAGTAACCGACAGTGTCTAATAGCCATATTTTTGGATATCGAAAAAGCGTTTGACAAGGTGTGGCATCTCGGCCTCATCCAAAAATTGATAACCTTCAACTTTCCAAGGGGCGATGTGCAACTAATCTACAGCTACCTGTGCAATAGAAAATTCCAAGTCTCTGTTGAGGGCGCACTATCGGGGAAAATTCAAGCAGAGGCGGGAGTACCACAAGGGTCGGTGCTGGCCCCCCACCTATACAACATCTACGTGGCTGACGTCCCGACAAAGACAAAAATGACAATACGGCTCTTCGCCGATGACACCTTAATTTACACAAGAGAAAAAAACATCTATTATGCGTCGCTAGCCGTACAAAGATACCTAAAGACTTTTGAAACATGGCTGACAAAGTGGAGGATCAAAGTAAATGCGACAAAATCCACTGCACTGGTCGTAGCCAGGAAAAGACAAGTGCCACCGGACAACTTTACTATATACGAAGAGGACACACCTTTCAAGAATGACGCCAAATACCTAGGAATTCACATTGACAAGTGATTAACATGGAACAAACATATCACCGAGACCAGCAAGAAAGCAAAGGCTGTATACATTCAACTCTACCCACTGCTGAAAGGAACACAACTAAGTCAAAGAACAAAAATCACGATCTTCAAAAGTGTAATCCAGCCGATCTTGCTCTATGCCTGTGTAGGATGGGGCTATGCAGCTAAAACTCACCTCAAAAAACTACAGACAATCCAAAACCAAGTGCTCAGGACGATAACTGGCGTAAATACACGAACAAGGACCGACCAACTTCACGCAATGTCCCGAAACAAGACGCTTGCCGAGCTATTCCAAGAAATAGGAAACAAGTTCTACGAAAAGGCAGGAAATCATTACAATCCCATTATCAGAGCACTAGGGGACTACGATCCACATGAACAAAAGACAAGCACCCAAGGCTGGAATAGAAAGAGGAGAAAATCAAACATAACTTAAAAAAAACAGTTATTTACTAATCAAACATGTATTTCTTTACAGATAATCACTCACAAACTCATAATCAATCATTTCCATCCTTCATTAGATATAGAAAATTCATCAATTCACTATATCACCCTCACTCCATGAGGATAAGGGTTAGCGTATGCTGCCTGTAACTCGCAAAGTAATATAGCCCTTTCGCAGGCAGCCTAGCTTGACGATTCTGTCAAGGTGGAACGCCCTGAGTCGGGCTACCAAACAATTCAAACCGTGTACTTTGTACAAACAATTTATGGGTACCAAGTCATATGTACTTAAAGCTCATGCAACGAGGATAAGGGTCTGTGAAAACAACCTGTAACTCGCATATCAAATCAGCCAAAACTTCCCCATCTTGTCAATGTAATTGTTGGCAAGTGGGGTGGTGTCGACAACAGGGGAAACCCGTGAACTTTCACCTGGAAGAGGTCCAATCTCTGTTATTCGTGTGTGTGTGTGTGTGCTAATGAAATTGACTGCTCCAAGACAATACCAATCAGACAACATAAAGTGAAGGGGGGTTGCCTCTACCCATTCCCATTCCACCATACAGTCCGTTTGTCAGTGTCCGTAACACTGGTCCTCCAGAGGTTGTTGGTTTTTAGCTCTAATGATTTACGCTACATAAAGAAATAGCATTACATTACATTTAAACCAATAACAATCAAACAAGCCATTTTATTAAAATACCAAACAATCAATATTTCTACCAATACGACTTAACAAGATTAAGTATTTTCATCTGTGCTTCTTGTTGTGCTTCAAGACTTGGAATTTTAACCATGTAAGACTTACACATATTTAGAAAATCTGTTATGCCTTTGTCGTTTTCCTGTTGCATTTCTGAACTTAGTCGACCCTCTTCAGTGACATCATAAAATTGTAACCCTTTTTTGTTGTTTATTTTTACTGTAAGAGTCAGGCGAAGGGTTTACCCGCTTCATGTTTGGAATACTAGCAGGCGAATAAGATTTTCTCGTCTCTAAACCATCCTTTGAGGCACAACTTGGTCCAGCGACCTCTTTTTCTCTTCTTAGGACTGGCACAGTAGCACAAACACTTATCTCAACATTAGAGCTATCCCCAGACACACACATGGCATCAGGTTTCGGAGCCCGGTCCCTGTAAATACATTAAAGTTAGTGTTGTGTGATCCTGTTACAAAACTAATGAGAAGATTTTTACTGACAAAACATTGGGCTGCTGATATATTTATAAAATGTATCGATTTTAGTTTTGTGAAAAATATAAATTTATCGTTAACTTTTCGTGTGTAATTTTACAACTAAATTAATTCAAAATTTAATTTTGGTCGGGCCTAACCAAAATTATATCATATGAAAAAATAGCAATTGTTTTATGATTTTCAATATGTATTTGTATCCTATATAAGAGAGTCGCTATATCTTAGTGTGTAGCTGTTGACATACGATCATGTCAGAAGAAATGTTTCCTGACAAGGCCTTGCCAATGAGTGTGAATATACAAATAAGGGAATAAAGAGTCGAATGAGTGAAGACAATTATGAAAATGATATTTATTAAGAAATGGGTGACCTGGTGGTCTAGGGGTAAGGTGTCAGACTTCTGTGCTGGCGGCCAGGGTTCAATCCTCGGTCCCGGCACAGATTTATCTCATTACCAAATCCTTCCTTCACCTCTGACAAGACATCTTGTGAATGTGTGGAATGCCAGGCCTCCACCGTGGTTCGGATTCCACGTTAAACTGTAGGTCCTCCATTTTATCTCACAATCACTCTACCATTACACATTAGCGTAAGTGCGTATAACCCGAACGGGTAGTAAGACGCGGTGCTAATAATAATAATAATACAATATTTAGATTTGTACACCACTCTTTTTTTTATCGCCAGCTGCCACTGAAAGATTGTATTTTATCAAATATTTCTGATAAAGATAAGCTCAAACAATTGTGTATTGGATAGTTATTAGATAAACACATTTAATTTCATAAACATGTTATCTATTCTTGTTTTTTCTCTCTTAACAGCTATTTTAAACCAAATTAAAATTTCCTGCTGGTATCTGTTGTAATAAATGTTCTTTACTACTTGCTGTGCTTCATACGTGTGTGAATTAATAGTGTATATTTATTGAATAAATGAATTAGTACAATTTTTTATCTTTTGAAGTCATCAAGGAAAAAGCCCAGAGTTCATGGGTAAAATTTTTAGTTTGACTTGTTTATTTTTGATTTAATTACACATCCTTTTAAGAGCACCGCATTTTACTAAAAAAACATTATATTATTTAATAAAATGTATACTGGTTTGCTGATGACGGGGAGGTTGTAGCTAGAATCCCGGTCTCATATAATGAGGAGTATTTTCCTAAATGATTTCCCACTCTCACTCGCTGCAAATACGGTTATATTTTCTCCTATTTCTACCTTGTTCATCCATAGCCTAGCAGCGTAATTTATAAAAGTGCCAACCGAACTAGTATTATATCTTGAGTTACACAATGCGTGAATTCGTGATTTGTGGTTTGTAGTTCGCGATTCTTGTTAAATTCGTGAATAATGTGAATGCATAAATTCGTATTTTTAATGTTCGTGATACAAAATTCCTTAATGCGCTTTTACACACGAGTCGAGAAAATAATCGCGGTTTCATAGGCTCAAAACTGGTCGAGTAAGCTCGAATCGTGACATTCGTTAAAAAAAATGTCGCACAGGAATCGTGAATTTTGTGCCAGTTTTCAGTTTGGAGATGGAAGCTCTAGTCTAGTGGAAGGAGTTACTGTAAAGACAGATTTGCTTTGCAAAGAACCGTTTGCATTCTGGCACTGAAGAATCGTCTATATTAATTGAGATCACAATATTCTATACGGTCCGGTTTCCCGCGTCTTTGTTTTATTATTATTATAATTATTATTATTATTAGCATCGCGTCTTACTACCCGTTCGGGTTATACGCACTTACGCTAATGTGTAGTGATAGGGTGATTGTTGAGATGAAATGAAGGACCTACAATTGAACGTGGAATTCGAACCACGGTGGAGGCCTGGCATTCCCCACATTCACAAGATGTCTTGTAGAGGTGAAGGAAGGGTTTGGTAATCAGATACATCTGTGCCGGGACCGAGGATTGACCTCATAAAAAATGAACTAACTTCATTACAATCTCATCGTTCCAAAGCGACTATTAAACAAATTTATTTAGCCAACCTATTCACTTCACGACTCTCAAACGGAGGAAAATCTGTCACTGCTAGATTATAAAAAATAACTCAGTCGTGAAGTTGTTGAACTTGGTCGTAGTAGCACTGTTTGCACGCAGCTAACGGGTAGTCGTGGAACCTCGACCATTTTCTCGACTCGTGTAAGCGCGCCTTTAAATGTCATTCACGTTCGTGGCGATCCACTAAGGAATAAGTTTTAAAAAATTATCAAGTATCAAAGGGAATGAATCATTCGTAAACCACGATGCGTGCACGATCTATTTAGGGTTCACATTGTGCACGCCGACTCATGATTTAATTGTTGAGTTCGCCAAAGGCAACGAGGGATTGAGGGGTCTGTCAGTTGCAGTCATGGAGTCATTGAGACATGGAACAGATGGAGATGAGGGTTCTAGATTTAATTTAAGAAATTAGGAAACACAGGTTTATGTTGGATCCGACAGACACATATAAGAAAAAGCGAAACAAGAAGTTTGATCGCTATTCTCTGTTGGGTACTAAATACGAATGGTGCGTGCATTGATCACACCATTCAATATTATTGTTCCTACCTCTGACGCCATTCGTGACAAACTGACGTTCGTGGTTTCTGGCGTGCGCCGGCCCCGTTAACCTCCACGTGGTGAATAACAAATTACGAATCAGCGCGTATGTAGTCACAAAGTTCAAGCAAAAGACGAAAAAAAAAAAAAAAATTGTGATGAATTGTCAATGAATCTCAAAATCGAATACAAAGCATAGTAAAAATAAAGCTTTTTAAGATGTAACAATATTTTTCTAACGCTAATGGAACCAACATATTTAACAAAATTAATATTATTTTGGAGATATCTACATTTTTCTCAACAATGCTAAATATATTACTTTCAGTTTCAGTTGGTGTGTAGACCTATTTGTTACGTTCTCAAGTCTGAAATAAAATATTATTTGAAATCAACGTGAAGTCAACATTCCTTGATAAAAATGAAAGGAGCACAATAAACAATATATAAGCCTTAATACATTAGCTAGACGATATTTTAAAATGGTTTGCGGTAGTTAATAACTTAACTCAACATATTTTTGTTTTATACAAGTAGACTATTATTTAGCCGTTCTACTATAGCTTCTGAAATAACGAATTTATTAAGGCCTATAATGGGGCGGATAGTTAAGTCATGGGCAATTTGTGGGCCTATACTTACGTCAATCTGGATTAATAATATTTATAATAGTATTATAATATGACATAATATTTTGATATTGTTTATATTACTGTGCAGGAAAATGGAGACCTGGATCAAAATTTCCCTCTTTCTCTGCCTGTTCGGGTTTCTAAAAGAGTTCCGCCCTTCAGAGCCATTCATTGTGGACTTCCTTCTTGGTGACAGGATGAACCTCACGGATGAAGTGGTATGTGCCAATCGATACATCTAAAATTTTGGTACAATTTGGTGACTTTTGTATTACTAAACCTACACTTAACTTATAGCCTTAGTACCAGAATCCAACTCTCTTATTTTACTGAATTAGTTAGAATCGATTAAGAGTTCAACAAGCTATTACTTTGCTGAACACAGTTGTATATATAGGAAACAAGGAAGCACATTATAGCCAATTAATCAACGATATATCTAGTAACAAAATATAAGTGATTTAAACCTTAAACTGTTCTAATTTCCTAGACAAATATGAATTTACTCAAGTTATAAATTTAAAATGTAAAGGTAACTGGTTATAAATCATTTGCCTGTGATTCATTTATTCTCGGAAACTATGCGACATATTCTGTCAAAAATATTACCTCTTCGTTAGCTATATTCTATTAGTGTATTAGACTCGCCCCTTATTACTAACGGTTACTTTTGAGTTGAATTTGGCCCCATGTTTTATATTAATTGAACTACTTGTTTAATGTAGTTAATTGGATTATTGTCACGCATCAAATGTAATTATTTGTTTAATGTTCCAGATTAATCAAGAAATATTCCCCATTGGCACGTATTGCAACTGTATCTGGCTTGTGTTGGTCCTTTTGGCCACAGACTTGCTACGATACAAACCAATTATAATACTCGAGGCCATCGGAGGAATAGGATGCTGGGCTCTCCTGTCGTTCAGTACAAATTATGTGTCTATAATCGTATGTTTGGTTTTACACTTTCCTATAATCTGACTGTCAGTGGTGATTCCAAGATTTTATTTTGTTTAGGAGCAGGTTGGCAAATAACGTATCAAAGAAACTGTGTTATGTTGGTAATTTTTTATCAATTGGGAATTTTGAGGCTTTTTTTAAATGTGTTTAAAGATATAACTTCATTGTATCAATCCTGGCCTAATATTTTGTCCATACCGTATTTGACACAGCTTCAAACTATTTATATTTTAAGTCTTATTAATGTTTTAAGGGTTTTAAAATATTTTTTTTGTGGTCTTGCGGGTAATTTGTGGTAACTTTCTCAGTAGGCCTCACCCCACCGCTTTCCCCTAATATTATTGTCAAAATAATTATGTTACTATCAAGCTTCTTTAAATAATTTATATAAATTATTAATATATTAATTTGATCAAAACCACCATCTAAGATATCCAATAACTTTCCTTAATATATCCTATGCTTAGAATCAGCTGTACCCAAAATATCTACTTAATTGTTGTCGCCTTGTTTTGCCACCCCGCTGGTAATCACGTGACCAAGTGTAAGATTCATCCGAATTGTTACAGTAGCCCCAAGGCATTTTTGGTGCTGACTGACAGCTCACAGCTGACTTATGACAGTCAAAATTTAGGTAAATACTTAAATTTTGACCGTCAGAAGTGACAGCTGCTAAACACATGTTTTTGCAGATCATATGGTTCGGCGTAGGGATACATAGTTTGGTCAGGAAACTTTTCAAAGCTTTTATCTGTCAGTTGTGAGCTGTCAGTCAGCACCAAAGAAGCCATGGTGCTACTGTACCACGGGTTCCGATGCACCCCTCACACGCCCTTGTGTCAAAAGACGGAAACAATAAGTTTTCGACATGTCCTTTGTGCTGTGTTTGACTAGTTCTATTTTTATCTACTGGAGTTCATAACAGATTAGTGTTGTTTGCCATTTAAAGTAAACGGGTTGTTAAAGCATACTCGTCTTATAATAATTAGTTGGTTCTAACTAAAAGTTGATTAATCGAGTTATTCTTGTCATTTATTATTACCAAAGGTAGCAAATTGTTTACTGGTGTACTTCAATTTTTGCGAAACATTTGTAATAACTGCAAATACAAACAATACAATCGTGCCGGTATTAAACGCCTTAGTTTTTCTATTTTCAATATGTCTGATGGATGGCGTTTAACATAGTTCATAAGATCATTGGTAGGTAGCAGCACTGCGGTCCCAGGGATGAAGCAAGGCTCGTTCCCGTTCGAATTTTCTGATGTAGTCTTCGATAGGAAGTGCAAAGCCTTGGGTTAAATTTTGGCCTAGTGTGCTGATGTAGAAAAATTCAATCAACCTCTTCCTTTGGCTTGGAATTTAGTAAGGCTTTAAGTGTTAAGGTCCTTAGGATAGATTAAACCAAAGTTTAAACTTATATACTTGATTTATATCGATTGCAGCAATTCCTTTAAAATTGTTGGATACATTTCCGTAAAAAATGTGAAGGTTTTTCTTAATCTTTTCCTCTCACCTCCCAGATTCAATCTATTCTTTTTATAGTAGCGGAAGTGCTCTATACGGCTGATACAGGTCCAATATGGGCTGTACATTAAGCCTGTATGAATCCCAGATTTTCGATTACGAATCTAATCTAAATCTTTGCTTACTAACTCGAATTGAATCCAAAGAGAATATTTAACAATACAAATATTCAGAATCGTATAGTGAATTGAAACCTAATCGATCATTTTAAAATGAAACGTTATAAAATTCCAAATCGAATACAAAGCCAAATTGTAGGTATTTTTTAAATTGAGTTCAATTAAAATAATGTCAATGCCGTACTCATATTAGTGAATAGATTTTTAAATGTTACGATATTATCAATTTTATATGGCTAGGTCTAATAATGTCAAACTCATAAAAAATTAAATTATTCAAATTATTTAGGAATACATTCCATCGAATCCGAACTTGGCATCTATTTGGATTTTAAATATCGAACATAATACGAATCTTTCAAATGTTAAGACTTGGAATTTCGAATCGAATACGAATCGTAACAAAATTCAGTCTTGGATTAGAAATTTCAAATTTTCGCACAGGACTAGTGAACATATGAACAATTAGTGTGGGACCATAAACCACGATTTTGAAACCCGTGCGATTTTTATGATAGAAATAAGCCATTTATTCAGTTATCCTAAGAAAACATCAAATAACACGAAAAAAAATGTTGGCAGCCTGAGAATCTCCTCATTTACATGTTTGATTCTGAGAAATCAATATTTGTGTATTTTGGGGGAACTAACATTCATTAAAATGATTTTACAACCAACTACTATTAGTATCTATGCTATATATTAGCAAACACCTATAAAAAGCATTTTTATTTAGCTGCATTCAGACTAGCGGGCTGAACCTCAAGCCGGACCACGTCGAGAGCCATACCTCAACATTCCTGCGAGCCATATTTTGTTTCATAAAGTTATATACTTCAGTTGATGACACAGGCAACGAACAGAGAAACATTTAAAATTGGCTGCCACGACATAATTTAGTTACACCTTGCAACAAGGAATAAAGAAAGACAGGACAGACGAGGGTGGCATACTCAAATGTAGTTAAGGCGAGCAGAATATAGTGGGAATAGTTTGCTTCACTAACTTGAATTTCAAGAAATTAGTGGTCAATACAAAAACTTGAACAAAATGTCCCAAAGTCATCAAGAATTTAATTATTTTGATTGGGATACAAGTGCAAACCAAAATAAATCACGTTTAAGAGAATCCATGTGCAGGAAATACTCGTATTAACATTACGTTTCTTAACAACCAGTGACTCTTATACCAGTCTGCAATACCTATTCAAGGCCTCTAAACAAAGTATATGTAGACATATAGTTAATAAAGTATATGAGAATTAATCATAAGGGCTAGAAATGAGGAATCTACCCACATTTGAGTGGAAGGAGGGTGGGAAATCATATAGGAGAAACCACCCTCAATAGACCCAACAGGGGTTAAAACCGCGATCTTTTCGCCATGAGCACGCCAGTCTAACACGAGGTAAAATATTATTGGGGACAAAAACCAGAATATAAATACAGAGAAGTCTGCATATGGAAAGTTAAACGCTCAGTTGACCAAGATATGTTTTTTTGCAGATGGCACAATGCTGAAAAGCCAAAACAAAAACAGTCTGATGGATATTATGGAAAAACTACCCTCTGGTAACGAGCAACTACTTTAGACGAAGATCCTATAAACATGTCTAGTGACAAAACAGTCAACCGGATTTACGGTGGGACTTATAGATGGGATGGTGGAGCTCCAGTCCCTTCATAAGCAATCCAGCTTAAAAACTTGTAGCCAGCTGACTGATCTTTTTGCAAATTAATTTCTATCAAAATACAGAAACTACGATGAAATTCATGTGGTATTTGATCGCTTTGATGTTGATAGGTCACTTAAGACAACAACACGTGAAATAAGGGAAGGACAACAACCACATCACAGGCACAACAAACATGACCAAAAACCAATGAAGTGCCTTCTATCTCACGTGAAAACGAAGATAGAACCTACACATCACTTTTCAAACAAGTTCCTGGAAAATATACTGACGATTGGTAAAAAAAATGTTTTGAGGGCATGGGGATGTGAATGCAAAGCAACACACAGGTACGTGAGCAACTTTGAAAGTAATCAGGAAGAATCTGATACCAAGCTTTTGTTTAGTGCTGCTGAAGCAACACACAAGGGGGCTTCCAGACTCGACATTCACTCACCAGACACAGATGTTTCTGTGCTAGTTCTTCAACGGTATCCAGAGTTGTGCGTAGATATTAATGCTGTAAATGGAAAAGGAGAGTTATGTCATAGTATTATTTTACAACCCACTTATGAACTTTTGGACCCAACAAGGTTTCTGCATTTCTTGGCTTACATGCTATCTGACAATACTGGAAATTTTCCAGGGAAAGGTAAATTAAGTTTGTGGAAAGCTTTCAAGATAAGCAATGATATCGTTATTAATACACTAGTAAGTCTGGGGAAGGATTTAGTGCTCAGTGGTAACATATTTGCTGCCCTCGAAGAATTATATGTCAGATGTACTTGCCTCATGCACAGATCTCGAAGGTTGATAGGTTATGATGGTGGCTATTCTCCCAGAAACAAGCCCAATCAGAGTCTCCCAGATGCATTGCACCATGCAATACTAAGACCACACCATCATTCAATAGTTTGGCTTCATGATAAGAAAATTAACCCTAAGATCCCATCACCGGAAAAATATGGACGGTAAAAATGTAAGGGGAGGTCTGGATACCAATAATGACAGATCAACTCCAGCTCTACAAGCCGTATTTCAATTTTTGAGATGTGGCTGCACAACTTCAAGGTGTCAAGGAGGAATATGCAGCTTTTGTAAGCCAGGGATGGTCTGCTATGACATGTGTTCCGGTGTATCTGAAAAATCAGGAGGATGCTTGTGACAACATGCTGGATCATGAAGAGCCAGAAAACGAGGAGTTGGAAGAAGACAGAGAAGGACACCTATGGAGATACGATTTGATGCTATTAATGTGATGTGAAAAAGTGCTACGTGTTTATATATAATTTACATATGATAACTGGCAATTGTTAGAAGGTGTAAATCAGTTAATCTTTGCAACAAAAATGTAAAAGTTAAAAACCTCTTGTAAGTCTTCATGCAAAATAGTATTTTGTTGACACTTTCAATGCACTTTGACACATGATTACACTGATATGGGCGGCATTTTAGAAAGTTTCTCTTATTATTTAGGTTATTGTGAAGATAATAAATGTGTAGGTTGATTGCCTTCCTCACAAGCATAAACTACTCTGTTATAAACCTCTTGTAAGTTACACTTCATGCAGAATATTATTTTATTGTCGTTTTTATAGGTACTATAAACAATGACATATAATTACACCAATATGAGCGGATTCTAAGACTGCCAACATGATTTTTTTTTATTCCTTAAGGTATGGAAGAGATGACTGTGTAGGTTGCTTGCTTTCATCACAAAAGTTGCACGGGACTGTACATGCTACTGGACTAAGTCATGTTTTGTTCTCAGATGGCGGAAGTTCTCTACGGCCTGTTCATAGCTACGGAAGTGGCGTACTTCACCTACATGTACGCTTTAGTGGACAAAGAGCACTACCAACAAGTGACGAGTCATACCCGGACAGCCTACCTACTAGGCCGCTCACTATCTGGAGTCTTGGCACAGTTGTTCATGTCGACAAACGTCATGAACTCGCATCAGCTCAACTACCTCACCCTAGGATGTAAGAATCTACATCTTAGCCCACTAGCCTTCTATTATATAACAATATAGCATCCATAATGCTTCAGAACCATAGAAGTGCACAGCACAACTCATTAGTGTGTTCTACCACATAACAAAATGTATAAATAACATTATTTTTATTCATCAAACATCATCATTATAAAATGTTTCCAGCCTGTCACCATATTGGTTTAGTAAAATGCCTCAATCTTCCTATTTCCTTCTAGAATTCTTTCGCCTTTAATACTTCAATTCTTCTCTTCTCACTTGTACACTTTCTGTTATTTGTTCTTCCCATATATTTCTTGTTATATCTTGCAGATTTTTACTGCGTAATTCATCCTAATCATTCTCTTTGCTATTCTATTATTTTCCATCCTCATTACATGAACCTACTATCTCAGCCTTGCTTCCTCAACTATCTTTTGTACTCCCTGTACCCTTTCTCTTACCCAGATAGCGTCATTCCTAATCCAATTTCTCCTCGTGAAAGTTAGCATGCACCTCACTAACTTCATTCCCGTGGCTTCCACATTTATCGTCAATTTTTCAGCGACATATGTGACAATGGCAATAAAGTACGCCCTATAAAGCACTTCCTTCCTTACACTTCAAGGGAACATATCTTTTTCATATCAGGTCTCTTACACAGCTATGTAGAAACTCACCTTCTGCCCTCTTCTTATTAGATCTTCTCTACTCCCACTCACCCCAATCATACTTCCAAGATATTTTACATTCTGAACTTTCTACTCTCTATTCCATTCAACTTATAGATTCATTAGAGCTTATCCTCTCCCTTGTCTTACCATCACCTCACACTTCACCATGTAAGTTTCATTCAACACTCGTCCACTTCCTATTAATTTACTGTAGCTGTTCCTTTACCTCCTATTCCTTCCCCTCTCATATCATAAAATCATCAGAAAATATTATAGATTTTATTCTTTCCTAGCCGAATTTCTTTGCCACTTTATTCATGACAGTTTCTATTAATATTACAAATAGTAGTGGGGTTGAGAGAGCACTTCCCTGCTTAGCTCCAATTTTTATTTTGAGCCACTTCATCTACCCGCTCTCCATCCTAACACATCTCATGTTATTCCTATATATACTCTTTACCCACATTATATCTCCTCTTTCTACTCCCATAATCTCTTTCCAGACATTATTTCAACTAACAGTATCATATTATTTCTCCATGTTCATAAATACCATCATTAAGTCCTTCTCAAAATCATAATCTAGTTCCAAGCTAACTTATAGCCAGGATAAAGTATATTGTAGAACTCTGTTACCTAAAATCATACTATTATTCTCACCACCCTGCTTACATGTTATTTCTTTTTCTATTTCCCAGTATATTCTCATGAATTTTTGTACTATTGGCCATCAGCTTTATTTCCATATAATTCGTACACTTCTTGCTGTTTCCTTTCTTAAAAATTGTTTCTAGCTGTAAATACCTTCTTACAGCCTTGCGGTATCATGTTTTCCTTCCATATCACTATCAGCATCTTATATAACCATTGTATTCCCGCTTCTCCTTTATCTCTTATCATTCCCATAGTTAGTTCATCCACACTTCAAGATTTTCGACGTTTCATCCTCTTTAATATCTCCTCCATCTCATCCCATGCAAGATCAACTCCCTCTTCTTCTAATAATACCTAAATCTCCTCTGATTCACGTTCATCCCTTTCCTCTTTCTGATTGAACATCTTGTAAGAAATTTCCTTTGAAGTTTATTTTCTTCTTCTCCTGTATTTGTCAGTCTTTCTTCTTCATCCATCATTCTGGCCTCTTGTCTTTGATCTATCCTCCTGTTTATTACCTTTACTTTATTACTTTTTAATTCCTTCCCCATCCATTTCCATCATCATTGTCCATTTTTCTAGCCAAACCTTCCTGGCTTCCTGTATCACATACTTCTTTATTCTTTTCCTCTATTTCCTCATTCCTATTATTAAAACTTCTTTTAAATGCTTTGTTCTTTTCTTACACTGCTTCCTTCACTCAGTCGTTCTACTATGGTGGCTCCTTTAACTTCCTCTTACCAATTGATCTCCCATTATCTCCTGTGCAGCTTCCACCAAACTTTTCAATTCAACCTCTACACTTTGCATCTGATCCTTGGGCACTAATATTCTTGTTTTTTTCAAATACAGATATCTTCTATTTTTAATTTTTGATTCTCAACACTTCTGTCCTTCTTTATTGTTTTCCTACTTTTCTCCAGTGCTGTAGTCGAGATGGGGTTGTCCAGGGTAACAGTCTGGCATTTTTTTTAACTGCTGTAGAACCACCCTGGTGCGTTAAGAGGTTGAAAAAAAATGTAATTTCGAAATAAAAGCTCTGCACTAAACAAGATTACAATATGATCTCACAATTCGTATAATATACACAGCCTGCTAGATGAGTCACACAGTCAAGATTACAATAGGAACTCCCATTTCGTAGAAGATACATGGCCCGCTAGATGAGTCACACAGTCAAGTTATTTTAAACCCCTCACAATTAGGGAAGGGAGTAAATTACGTGCGCTATTGTGCTATGTCTAGGATGACTACCAGACATTCTCCACAGTTCAAAGAAGCCTTCCCTCTGCCTATCCAGCCCTTCTCTTACCCACTTGTACCAGAGTGCTGACGAGCCTAATCTAGACGAGCTTATTGAAATATGACAGTCCTCATGTAATCAAACCAATATGAGCTTTTATGCTTGAGAGTCTGAAATATGTTATATAGTAGGTGAGTTTTTGTGTAGCTTATGACTTTTTATTCATTTTAAATAAATATTGTGTATAAATGGCGGATAAGACCTCAAAAACATGAAGCAAGCTTTAGTTAAAATAAAACTTTGATTTGAACCTGCTAATAAAACAAATAAAATATGGATTGAAATATTCGGAATTTCGTATGTTGACAAACAGCAGTGTGAGAATAACAAAACAATTGTTAGTGGTGCTGATTCATATAATTCCTCCTTTTTTAATACAGGCAATAAACCTGGCATTTGGGCAGAAGAAAAGTTGTTGAAACGTAAAACAAAACACAGTTGGCCTAAATGTGACAAAGGTAGGCTTGGTTTTACTGAATGCTTTTATTTGAATAGTTTATGAGTTTACGAGACATGAGGGCTTAATTTGAGCCTTGATTGGGTGCATTGTTCAATCACTTACAATGGAACTAAAAAAGAACAGCAATTGAAATCTATTTAAACAAAAACATGTGCTTATGAAAATTCCCAGGCTAGTTAAAAAAAAAAGCATGTAGACAGTTATTGAAAGCTCAAGAACACAATTTAGAAACACAAACTATAAATAAAAAATCATTCCCAACATGTTGAAACAGATAAAATATTCAACACAGCTTACCACTTGGCAAAGAGTGAAAGGCCACACGCCCTTATTGGAACTAAAAAAAACCTGTCTGGATGTTGGTGTAACACTCCATTCCCGTTACAGTGCAACATTTTTTGAACATGTATCATTGTCATTTAAAAAGAGAGTCATACCTAAAATAGTAAATAAAGAGAGGAAAATATCACTTATCAGTGACGAATTCACAAGCTTAAATAAACTTTCCACACTAACTATTTACATAAGAACTACAATAAATATAAAACAGGAGAACATCTTTCTTGATTTGATATCTTCAAGATCAAAGCGCAAAAAAAATAACGAATTCTCTTTGGTTGTGCCTCCAGTCATATGGAATTAACAGAAGATTATTTAAAAATACATCTGATTTGTTTTGCATGTGATGGTGCTAATGTAATATTAGAGAGGAAGTCAGGAGTGGCAACGATACTTTGCTAAGGATTTCCTGGTATTTTAATTTGGCACTGTTTAAACCATTGACTAGAACTATCAGTTAACGACACCACTAATGATATCAAAGAAGTCATTCATTTAAAAGAATTCATAGAGGCATGCGTTATTTAGTCAGTCTTCTAAGAACACAAGAGAATTGATGGCTGTCCATCAACACATGGAGTTAAGTTAAATAAAATTGTCCGAATACTAGATGTTATTTTGTTGTCTAGCAGTTTTCGAACAGTTAATTCCATTTATAATTCCTACCCAGCATTAATAGTTTACTTTAAGAATGCATCCAACGACCCAACACGAACTGCCATTGAAAAATCAAAATGTTTAGGAATGTTTGATCAAATGAGCTCAAAAGGGTTTCTATGTGATTTGGGTTTAATGTATGACGTACTTGAAGAACTGTCAAATCTCTCAGAAAAATTGCAAGGAAGATCGTGCACTCTAACTAGGGCCGATAAGCTGGCACATGGTACAGTACAAATTATTGAATCAATGAAATCCAAATCAGGGGAAAGAATAAGAGAAAGTTTAAAAACAGATGAGAGTGGGGAATTCCGTGGCGTGGAAATTACTGAGAAGCCATGACACCAATAATTAAATCTATTGTAATTCTTGACCAGCATTATGGACACTTTAAGAGCTAAATGTTTCACGCCCATTTAAAGGCGTTGAACGAAAGATAGTGACGTTTGTCAAGAGGAGTATTCAAAACTTCTGAAGGATTTTGAAATACTGTACTCTAACGTATGGCTGAATAATATGGCACTCGTTTCAGAATATAACTATTTTTTAGTGGATTTCTGAATTAGTTTGACTGTGGAGGGAGACGTAATCCAGAATCTCTTAAACCGCTATCAGACCGCTTAAAGTCGATTCCTTGTAGTTAAGCTGACAGTGAACGTAGTTTGTAATGAACTTAATAATTACTCCATTACGGTGTTTTTTGCTTATTAACCACTTTGCATCTTTAATGTTCATGAAACTAAATGGTCCACCTTTGAAGCAATGAGACCCAATACCATATGTCACAACCTGATTGCTGCATCACCGGTGAGTCGCGGGGGCAAAATAGCGTCATCTCAGTGATGAAGCTGTTCCTGAGCCAAACAGAAATTAGCTCTGGTCATTGCTTTAAGAGTTATCATAAAATGAAGAAATTGTGCTTAGTATGTTTTCGCATGACCTTTTAAACAGTCCGCTATGTGTTTGAACAAATGATAGACGTTTGTAAACACAGCTGATCAACTTTGCCATATCTCTCGTGTCTGCACTCACAATTATTGTGTTGATAAAACCCACTCTAAAACATTTCTTAGAACGTTATGCGTGTTAAGTTAATATTAATAGTGTGACGTTTCATCAATTTAATCACATGACCACCCCAAGTAGGCCTATTGGGACAGATTTGACGCCAGATTCATCTGTTCAAGGTAATAGTCACGTATCTTGATCTCTCGCAAGATTAAATACTTATTTAATCCTCAACCCCCAAAACAGATTAAGTTACATTACTATTTTTATACCTTTTCTCTGTATATATAAATGCATTAAAACATATTCTTAATGCTGAACGTTAAAATTCTAATTTAATTTTATATTCTGCGTATAGCTTAAACAGGTAGTAAGACGCGGTGCTAAATAATTATATATATATATATATATATGCTTATACATTATATTTAGCACATTTAAAATTAATATAAAGTCACTTTAAATTTTGATAATGACCACCCAGGTACTTATTCCCCTAGGACTACACCACTGTTTTTGTCCCACAATTCTATCACACTATATATATTTAGCAAGCAACATGTGTCTATGGGCACAATTGATATCAACTTAACGTTTACAGTCTGCCTTTTCATTTTCTTTTCAATAAGAAAGTAATCTATCACAGACCTTTACTCCACATTCAAAATGTATCTAATCATTTTATGGCTTCCCCTTTCCTTCTTGTACCAACTGTTCAACAACTTTATTTCATTTCATGCACACAGTTCCAGTAGCCTTCTCTATCCCCATCTGTCATGTCCTGATAATTTTTCAAAACCCTCACTCTCTTTCTCAACTTGAGAATTAATGTCATCAATCGCCTTTTGCCTTTTCTTTCTTAAATACCGTTCTAATTCTTCATCAAAAGGAGCACCCAACTCGTTGTGCATACACCTGTAGCAATTCCATTTGTTTCCCTATGTACTTATCTATCATTTTAGTCATTCTATCCACTCCTCCTCCACGTCTAAACCTATCCCCACAACCTACCATATACTATTTATCCTCTCTTTATCCCCGTTCAGTGTAAGGTGGACCTTTTCCTCAGCTCCCACAACCCATATCTATCCACTTAGTCTCACTGAATCCCAGAACATCCAGTCTCATATCCTCTTTCATATCCACAATCTCCTAAAATCTTCTTTTAAATATTCTAAACTTTACAATATAAACTTTTTATATAACCTATAATTTTATTTGTATTAACATTTTACATCAGTAGATGTTTTAATTTTATACTTTGCAGAGTAATAAAAGGAAACAAAAATAATTAAAAACATTTAAGTAAAACGATTAAATTGATTAAAAAATATATATTATAAATAAAATAACATTCTTTTTTCACTTTATCTAACAAAACCCTCAATAATTCATAGTTTAAGAATGAAAATATCACAGTTAATTTATTAAAACTAAAAGTACGACCATGATGATTATAAGCTCTATAACAACAGATTAACGTCTACTTATGTTTTCAAATGATTCATTTTGTGAGAACTGAGAAACAATTGCACGTTAAAATTATAATAACTTTAATCTATTAGTATGGTAGCAATGCTTTAGTTTAACTCATGTTCCAAAACAAATCACCAATCTCACTGTGTTAGCTATGCACCAAACCACGTGTTAAAGGGGCACTTTATAACTTGCTAGATAGGTAATCAAACTCTTCGTTCTTTCAATGCGAATGCTCAGCTGATTTTATGCACCAAAAAGATAAAATTGTGGAAAGAAGCCCTATCAGTCAAATTTGAAAGTGGAATGGTAAACAGAATGATAGGCGCAAGCATATAGCCGATATAATTACTGAATACTACGGTGTACTGCACTATATACAAGCCATACAATAATACTAATTCATTATTAAGGGCTATTTTTTGAATACAAAATTATGAACTATTATTTTATGGTAAATTATAAGCTGTACTGTACGTTTACACCTGCTCACTCAGAGAGGAGTCTCCACTGAATGGTAGTCTCAACTATTATTGAATATTTGGCATGGTCATCAAGGACTTTGTCTCTTCATTTAAAAAAATATATTTTCAAATGCAAAAATGTCCAAGACAAATATTCAAGAACTATTCAGATTACCAAGTGTAGATGATTAAATTAATTGTTTATTTTGAAGTAATATTCTATTTATTTTGGCTAAAATTTCTTTTTTATGTAATCAAAATTATTATACTTATACCATGTCCCCCGTCTCGCCCAACCCTCTTCCCACCTTATTGCATCTGTGACTTCTAGCTCTGTGTCTGGCAACATTGTGGGCAGTTCTTCTTCCGCCAGCGAAAGAAAATATCTACTTCCAGCGGATATCCCAGAGCAATGAAGGTTCGTCTGAAGCAAAGCACCGTGTCAAGCAGCAGACAAACGTCGAGATGGTTGCCGGTACACAAGCACTGTCCAGTGACATGAACACCATGACATATTGTCAGAAGTGTAGCAAGATATACACCTTGCTCTGGAAAGATTTCGTGGCGGCGTTCACCAACTGGTACGTGGTGAAATGGTCAATATGGTGGGCCCTCGCCACTTGTGGATATTTACAGGTAACGGAGATTAGCTAGTGAGTCCATTCAAAATAATTAAATTAGGCTTAGGAACTAGTTTCAAACCTTTCCATCACCACTCCAAAGAGAGAGAAAGTATTGGGATCGTCAAAAAATTGAACTCGAGATTTTGATGGTGTTGAAGTTTAACGAATCCTAAACTAAAAAAAATGTTTTTGCAATGTCGTCCATCTGTCCGTTTTGGGACTAAGGCCTAAACTATTTTACCAATCAAGCTAAAATTTGGTATTTAGGGTTTTCAAAAGGTTATCCAGAAAGGCAATTATATATATCCAAACCTAAAATGAAGGGTCGTTTGCTATTATGCGAAAATATACAAAAAAAATCAATACTCTCAAAATTGGCTATAGCGATTTTGATTAAAATTCGGAACCAAGCATTATTTCACATTATAAACAAAATAGTTCATATCATTTTCGATTAAAATGACCTTGAGGACACTTTAAATGAGAAGAAATTTCCCATTTCTATCATACCTCCGCAATTCTTTGAGATACTATAATCTATCATTGCAAAGTTGTAGAAATGTAAAAAAAATAAACAACTTTTATTTAAAAGAATATTCTCTACAATTTATATTTTCTGGGCTACAGCCCAATGTATCTTATTTTAAATAAAGCTTTGGGAAATGGGAAGTTGAATATGTACAGAGTTTATAATATGTTTTTGTAACAGTGTTTAATATTTAATGTATGCTCTTTGGTGTAATGCTATGTGTTTCTTGTTTAATTATGTTTATTTAACAATTTATATTAACTAGTTTCACATATTTTACGAGTTATATTTTAGATAAAGGAATGAGAATGTCTGTAAGGTGCGCCATTCCGTTTACTTATTTGTCTTTGAAACAATCGCACCACTTAATAACCTAAAACCTAGTTTCAAATTATTATTTTTCACTGCATCTTACTACCTGTCCAGGCTATATGTTTTTATCAAACTAGTTGGGTAGGTGGAATTTAAAGCAAATGTAGTACACATTTTCGTAGAGGGAGGGAAACAATTGAGAAAACTCATCCCCAGTCACCACAGCTGGAGTTCTAGTATTTTCTCACTGATAAACCAAGCCAAACGAATGTGACATTGAACCTGCGTGGTCACTGATGATTATTTGATTACTATAGGTTGCTTTATGTGATTAAGATGTCGCAAAATATAACCAATGAACCAGCAGGTATTTTGTAAGCTATGCTAGCAGCACCACTTGGTCAAACAGGAGAGTGATACAGTAAACTGAGGCAGCGAGCAACTCTTAGGGCATGTTTCATAGTCAGACTCAGAACGGCTCAAGTGCGACGCTGTAATAAATACAGGACAATACTTACCTGTACAAGAATTGAGTGGGCCAGTTTCATACGCGAAAATATCCCATCCCATCCGATTTTTGATAGTGCACCCTTAATAGTCTATACATATAAAACTGTCTGTAAGGTACATTGCTTTGCACATTCCTTAAATATTGTTCTTGAGTATAAACAGCAAAGTTCTAACATGTCAAACTATATTGAATTGGGTCAAAGAGTTTAGGACTAGTGCATCTGTTGCCAACAAGAAGTCTCCTGTTCGTCCAGAAAATATGCAACGAGTGAGACTTGCATTATAGCGGAGTCCTAAACGTTCTGCTCGGCGTCACTCAATCGTCCTAGGCATGTTGACTAAAACCATTCAACGAATCTTACAGGAGGATTTAAAGTTTCATCTCTACAAAATTCAAACTGTGCAACAACTTCTGCCCCGTAATTTGAATCAATGGAATGAGTTTTGCAGAAACCTCTTGCAAATGATCGACACATCGCCACAGTTTCTGAGTCATCTAATAATGATATACGAGGCGCATTTTAATTTAAATTGATACGTCAATAAACATAACTTTAGATATTGGGCACCAGAAAATCCATGCTTGTTGTATCAAACGCCTTTACACAGTGAAAAAGTGCTGTGGAATTAGTGCATTCGAAGTTCTCGAGCCCTACTTCTTTGAAAATGCTACCGGTCAGTCAGTTACGGTATCGTCGGAGTGATATGTGGTGATGGTGAAAAAATGTATCCGTGAAAAACTTCACCAACGACGTGTTGATACCGGACTGGTTTGGTTTTAACAGGATGGGGCTACCACCCACACTGCACGAAATGCCTTGCAAGTCGTCCGAAAAAACATTCCCGCCACAGGTCATGGTTCGTTTCGGAGACGTTGCTTGGCCTCCACGCTCCCCTGATATGTCAGAATTCGATCCTGTGGAGCTAGTTGAAGGAGAAAGTCTATGCTCAACGACTTCACATTATCCGGGAGTTGAAGGATAACATCCTAGTGGAAATTCAACGAATTTCTGACATTATGCTGATTAAAGTGATGGACAATGCCCGACAATGTGCTGAAGTTTGTCTGACGTCTGGTGGAGCTGACCTGAGTGACATATTTAAAAAGTGAAAAAGTGTAGTATGTAGCTGTTGTAATGCCCTGTTTTATAAGTTTCCTTTATTAAGATGTCATTCACATGTTTGAATTTTCTGGCACTGTATTACATCGTGTTGTGACCTTGTTTTCTTATTGTATAGACCTACATCTTCAAGTCCCAGATTTAAAGTGGGCAAATTCATTCGATAAACATTGAGCCTAGGGACAGCTATAAATATCACTGTCTGGTAGTTTCGATGCTTAGGATCGAATCGGGACCCTTAGGCTGCCAAGTGAAGTTCCTTGAGGTTCGCACACGCTCCCTCAGTTCAGTCTGTCGGATGTAGCCATCCAGCCACATAAGTCACTTAGACACCCTAATTCCACGGTAGTAAGTAGTTAAAGCGGACACCATAGAGCCGCCGCGTGAAAAGGGAGGTTTTACACTGTTTGCTTTTATTAAGCTAGTGAACATTTACGTTTCAATTAAAGTGTTAGTTTTCAAGTTACTAAACGTCTAATTATCTCTGCCCCACCCTGTATTACCCTATTCTCCCCTACTAGGATGGTGGGAATTTCTCAGAAGACATTCCTTGGCCTTCCTTCCCACTACTTTAGACCATTTTTGAAGAGGTAGTTTCCAAGACAATAATGAATAATGTAGTCCAGAGATGATGTAAGATTCCGGAATTTTTCCGAAGGTATTCACCTTCATACAAGTCTCCAAAGTGCATCTGTTTGGAGATCTTGTTGAATTCTATTCTATATATTCTCTTAGCGTTTCTTGCTATATCTGGGCTTTATTCATAAGGCTTTAGTGAGATGACTGAATGTCTCTGTATTACCCCTAGTTGAGAATTCAGTTAACAGTTCTGGTTGGTGTTTTTGAGGTTTCTATCAACGCATATTGTAACAATTTATTTTTATTATATACCCTACAACAAGTTTTCCCGAAAGATATCATGTTCGTTATCAACACAAGCGCCTTTCAGAGGGATATAAAATAGTTAACATGATAATTGGCCTTTATCGTGATTAGTGCGTGTTCATTTTTAATTGTTTTTACACGCAATTTTGTATTACTTGAAGGTTTCTCCATGATAATACTACTCGTAACTATAGCTAAGGCCATTATACTTGTTTGATGACCCATCAACCACTGTCGTACTTGTTTAAGAATCATGTAAACTTCTATTACAATTGTTTATTTTATATCTCTTATTTGATGATCTCATTGGCTTTACCATGACGTCTTGAATGGGATATTTTACAGAGATCATAATCCTTGCCTTATACGCGGGTAGATAAGCGCTAAAAGAGTGTTTTTCCCAATTTCCTAATGTTTATTGGTGGTATTCCATTCCCGTCTATATTTTATGAAGAGGCAAAGAGGCAATCAAGTACAAGATCAAATCACTATATTGATTATTATTTGATGAATATAAGAGTGGTTTATGTAGGGCCTAAAACCATATATCACTTATCACAAAGGACAGAGGAGTAGTGGATGAATTGACAGTTCTGGGCCACTTTCTCCCATAAGGTTAACATTGATCCACCACCCTGAATGTGGTGGATCACT